>CAEFZX010007539.1:0-69451 GCA_903066825.1 Alfaro cultratus | reverse complement strand
TATATATATTTCAATACTTTATTGAAAAGTAACATACATTACAATAGATTTCACCAGTAGGGCACATTCGAGACTAAATTTCAGTTCTTGCATAACGAGCATAAAAATAATTTGTGCTGCAGGATTGATGACTGCTTACACAACACATACGAACTTATTAAGTCGCATCTGTTTACATAACAGGAAGTGAAAACTGATTGGGCTTCTTGAGAGAGTGTCACATTTCTCACTGGAATATTTTAACCACCTCCGGAGTTTAGTTCCCAGTGGTACGGGTAGAAGAGACGGCCATTGGGACTGCTGGTGTTTCAGCATCTTCCAGTTATAGAAGGGTGAGCCTTAGTGATTTCCAAACACTGTGATGTCCTTGAAGTTTGGGTCAGATAGTTGAAACTTGGACCCAATTATGTATTTTAACAGGGCCCCACTAAAGCCCTAACACTTGACCGCATTGGGAATCTGGTTATTAAACTTAAAAATCAACTCTGCACAGAAAACTAACCAATTTAAATAAACTCTGCCAAAATGAGTGGTCAAATATTCAGCTATAGTTTGTTGAGGAAAATGCTAATGAGATGTGCAACTGACCAAGTGATGTGTACCAAATATTATGCAATTTAAGTCTGTGTGTGTAATTATAATCCACGATAATCTTAGGCTTAATTCATGCTCATAATGAGTGTATGTAAACTCACAGCAAGTGTAGGAAGTGTTTTATGACGTAAAAGCAGCCATCATCTGCAATATTTTGGTCATAAATCCTCGCTATGCTGAGCTTGAAAAGCAGTCATCCTCGCTCGTCACTCATCGCTTGGCCTCTTTGCCTCCAGGCTGTCATTGTGAAATAAAACACATGTTCAATTAGGCTGAGGTCAGAGGAGCCGCTTCAGGTGTCAGCATAGTTTAACTGTTTAGAAATCAAACAATTTCCTCCTCAGTCTGAGCATCAAAGATTGTTTCAATGTAACCTCCTAAAATTGGGGGGGCTCCTTTTTTCTTTTCAAGGAACACTGAGCATTCTGAGGTCTCTCTAAAAACCCTCAAAGCTGGAATCTACCCCTTTAAAAATTCACCGCCTGTACTCCCTGCCAGCTATTTTGCTGTTGTCTGCTGCATATATTATACGGTGGGGGGCAACAGGGTCGGCTAGATTGACAGAATGGTTATTTCCTTTCTCTGTCTCTCTCTTTTTATATATGGGTCTCTCCTCTATTCGTGTTTTTCTCCTTCTCTCTCTTTTCTCACTGGTTTCTCTCAAAAAATGATTCATTACAGCTCAGTAAAGTACAAGCAGCCGCAGCAGAAACACTTTTTTTCCTATTCCCAAATCACTCTTCAAATTTTTTTATTACTCCATTGAGATCTGTAGCCTTCTATATGTAAATGTAACCCCCTCCCCCACCCTGCGATCCCAGAGGTTGTTGAGTGTGAAATGTAAGTATTTTAGAGTCGTGACTCCCGAACCCCAGTGTTTTTTTTTTGTTTTTTTTTTCTTAACCAGTGTTCCAGTTTCAAAATAGCAGGGTAAGAGAATCGGTAGAGCAAGTCGTATAATGGGCATTGTTTCACCTTGCTGGTTGGTTTTAGTTACACGCGCTGCACTTTATTTCTCCTCCACTTGAGACGGAAGCTGAGCTAAACAGATGGATCAACTGAACCGTCCGCAGAAATGACAGATGGAGAGGTGTAATCAATAGGTGCTCTGCTTGGTTTCCTGCTACTCAGTTCCAGTTAAATTAGGAGCGAAGAGACAAAAACTCTTCGAGGGGGAGAGTATCCGTGCTGTAACAGCGAGAGCAATCTTATCATATTGATTCACTTTTGATGCTTAATGGAGTTTCTCTGCGAGGAAATGCAAGCAGCGGGAAGTTTTATGGAAGGAAGCAACATGGATCAGAAAGATTAAAGGAGGTGTAACGAACTAGATTTTAATTGAAGTGACCAGATTTCTTAAAAAGTCAAGGGGTGTGCTGACAAACTCCAATTAGTGCAACGCTGTGATGTTGAGGCGATGAGGACAGACACGAGCAGTAGGGAAGTGCGGGGAGCGGGGAAAACACGGGCATCTCAGCCAAAATCCATAAACCTGGCTCCCCGTTCATTTGCCCCACCAGCCCGTCCTCCCCAACCAGCCCACACGAGGGGCAGTATTTTTAGCACATCACCCGTAACTGACTCTCTGCAGGCTGAAGCTGCTGGTCCTTTTATTTTATTCCAGATGGGAGAGAGAGAGGACGAAAAGGAAAAGAAAGAGAGAGGTGTGAGTCATCGGGAGCTACCTTTATGTCACTGTGGCACTGTTCCTTCCTCTCCACCATCAGACTGTGAATGTAATCCTGTTTTCACTTAGTCTGCTATCTATCTATCTATGAAAATGGATTTTCCCTCTTATGGATTTCTTGATCATGTTTCAGATAATTAGAAAACAATATTCAAATACAAAAAGCAATTTTCAGATATTAACTTGATTTTGATTTTTTTGAGGAAAAAAGCCTCTTTAATCCAATCTGCACCAATGCGAGAAAGTTAAAACCTAAAACTCTTTGCCTTAGCTGAATGAGTTTTTCATACTTACATGAAGGAATGTTGCCCCTCTCTTCTGTGTGTGAATTGCTTTGATTCAGCCCCATTTGAGAGCTGCTAAACACAATGGGCCTTTTTTAAGGTCATCCCACAGCATCTCAGTAGGATTTAAATCCGGACCATGCCAAATCGCTCTTCATCACTCTTCTGCTGCATAATACAAGTGCAGATGAGCATAAGGCGACGTTCAGGGTTTTCTGGAAGAGATCTGAATTCCTGGTTCTACCGGTTACAGCAGGTCATCCAGTTTCAAACCATCGACATTATCGGCAACGCGTTTGACTGAAATAATGTAACTGGACACGCACCATCCAAGAAGTTCTACTCTTGTCTCGTCAGTCTACAGAGCTTTATATGTTGCACTGGTTTCCATATGATCTCCTAGATGAGACCTGTAGGTAAGTTGGCATCTTTGTTCTGATTTGTGGATAATGATTCTCACTTGCTGAACTTTTGATTTATTTTTCTTTTGTTTCTGATTTCTTTAGACCTGGGCATAATTTGTTGTTTCTTTTAGATCCATTTAAGTGATTTTTTAATTCTACAGATCTAATCAGACTTGGATGAGTCTTGTGCAATAATATTCATACACAGGTTACTTTGGATACTTGTTAGTTTACCCATGTCTGAGACGAATATTTTGTCTGATAGCCTGGAAAAACTAAAACGGTAAAATGTGAAAACAGTGTCCTTTTTCATTTTTGGGGGGTGGTTTAAGAGGGTAAACTCTGTTTTGAATTTCATGAGACAAAAATTTCCATATCATTTCTACAATTTCACATTCTGTCATATTGAATTCAATCTAGATATGAACTGCAGCCTAATAAGCAGCCCTGGCATCCCATTCATCACAGTCATTTCTCCAGAACAAAGGCGATTTGCTGAATATTACCCCCGAATGATAGATAATTATGGATATAATGTGATGCAAAAATAAATGCAGGGCGCGGTGCAGCCGAGCGTGAAAGCGTTCAAGGTCGATTTGAACACATGTGAAATGGACCATTTAGCTTCACGCTCTGAATCGTACCGTAACGCGTTGATGTTGTGCCTGCACACAAGGCTGAGCAATTTCTCCCTTCTTATCTGTTTTGCACATTGTTCCTTATTTTAGGTGTTCAACGTCTTGCTGTGAGCTTCTTCTTTTCTTTTTTTAAGCACCAAATATAAAGTCACACCTCCCTCTTTTTTGGACACTTTGAGGGTACCTCTGACAGAGACGAGCTGAGAAAACAACACTGACAGTTTTACACTTTAAAGTTGACTTGCCAGCATGTTAGCTGCTTGCCTTTCCACTTTTTGATCTGTTTTCAGGCCTGTTATGTTCTGAGCTAACCCCTCAGGGAATTACATGGCTCTTAAGAGGAATTATGTGACTCCACTGTGTCCACCAGAAGGCCATGTCTTTTGGCAGATAAACGATGTGAAGGAAGCCTAAAATCTAACAGCTTTAGGATAAAACTAGAGGGGAAAAGAAGCTTTTGGTTGAACTCCATAGTCCGCCCTTTAGGCCTGAGGGGATCCACAGATTCGGATGATAATTTAATGGTCATGTGACAGCTGTCAGAGTCATTATATCCATTTTTAAATAACTGCATTAAGAATCTAAAGACATGCTAGCAGCTCTGTTACGACGCGCACCAGTGCTTTGAATTAAACATGAATGTCACAGTGCATCATGATTTTTATGGTCACCACATATTACTTGAGACGAAGCTTACAAACATTTAGTGCTAATAAAATTCAGACTGAAAAAACGTTATGATGGCTGTGAAAAAAATAATAATTATGATAACCAATTAAAAGTCTGACTTCATCACTGGTGGACACGTAAAGAAAATGAAGCATCCTTTGTGGTAACAAAGCAACTAGACACATGTCGAATTTCTTGCAGAATCTGGACCCATTCTGACTTCAGCAAAATTCCCAAGCTATAACTGAAGTTTATATTAATAATATCAGAGTTATACTATATGTGGAATTTCACTGAGGAAGAGTTCTTTCTCTTTGGGCCAAATGCTTAAATTATGCATAAAACATGCTTGCAGTTTTTCTTGTTATTTTTAAAGGAAGAACATTTATATCCTCTGTCAATGGAACCATTAGAGATGGTTAGAGGTTACAACCTCACATCAACAGAATAAAAAAACACATCTACAGTGTTAAATATTTACACACGTGTCACAGCTAATATTTGTAAATGTCCCTTAGCAAGTGGTAAAAAATAAATAAATAAAACTACAAGACTTTTGCAGCCATAAGCAAGATTCAGGATTTATTTTTACAGGAAATCTGATCATCTTACCTTGATTAAAGTGACCTCAACTAGGCTGGTTTCCTGGCACAAACCTGTCTTATAGGCATACTCATCAAGTGATAGATAGATAGATAGATAGATAGATAGATAGATAGATAGATAGATAGATAGATAGATAGATAGATAGATAGATAGNNAGATAGATAGATAGATAGATAGATAGATAGATAGATAGATAGATAGATAGATAGATAGATAGATAGATAGATAGATATTTTATCAGTGTTTGATTTTATTCACCGTCAGTTGTCTGAGGTAGATGTGTCTAAAAATGACTGATCAAGACCAGAACTTTTCTTTTGCAACTCTACAAAATGAACAAGTATTAATAGATCATTCTGATTCTCTGGAGGAAAATAAGTCCCATTTTAGGTTTTCGAAGTCTGTTGAACATAACAGCCAAGAAAGGCCATACTCCAACTGTACATCTGTGTTTATCTCCTGATCCTCTCAGCAGAATGCGAATGATCTAATAAAGGCTTTGCCCATCAGACATAGCACAGCAGAGGATAATCTTTGTCTTGGTATTGATGCTCATTTAACTGTTTTCACCTCAGTTGTAATTTTGAATGCTTTCTGTTTTGACTCCGCAGGCGAAGTTGTTCTGGACTTATAAAGTCGACTGCCTCAGTTCCATGATACCTTCGTTGAGTGAGTTTGTTCCTCTGGTTATAATTTCGGAAATGAGAGCGGCAAATGAAACAGATTTTATCTTCTCAAATTTAAAGATGACTTGCTAGAGTTCTGAGGGAGCTGGCATGTGCACATTTCTGCTTTAGTGCACATTTTAATTTGCAAATCTGCAGCAGGATGAAACATGTTTACATCTACGCATGCATTATTTTCTCATTAATGTGCGCTGTGATATCAAGAATGAGTGTTTAGAGTGAGTTTGTTTTACTTGATATAAAGCACTATGCATAAATTGTGTTTGAGGGATTAAAGTCAATTCAGTTACATAGATGATGAGGCGGCTTTCACTCAATTACTCAGATTTTTACTAAAGACAGATTATATTGCCAATGGTGGTAAAACATTATAAAGCAAATTGTAACAGCCTTAAATTTTCTACTCCTGTCTTCTGGTGAGGAGATCAGTTTAAAACTGAGATTAAATTTTGATGGAACTCAGTGGAGGAAGGGGATTCAATATAAAGAAGGGTTCTGTTGCAGCCTGAAAAAAGAAAGTGGTAAAAACATAAGCGATATGAGGAAAGATTTAATCTCTATGTTGGAGTCTGTTTGACTGCCGGACCCTTAGAGCTGAACTCTGACAGAGATGCTCTCAAGGTCAAATTTAGCAAAAGCTTTAAAATGTCACATAACGGAAATAATATGATATGTCAATCTGACCAAAATAGAAAGTAAGAGTTTTGATTGGTATTTTAAAATTACTTAAACACATGCTGATGTAAACACTTTTTTTGTGTCCAGTTTCAGTGAATGTTTCATTGCGAGTGCTACTCCTGCTGTCATACATTTAGCGCCACCACAAGCATGCGCCTTTTCTCTTTTCTTCAGCTCACAAAAAAGTAAACAGGTTTTCGACAAGATTTATGTCTCAGGACTGAAGAGCTGATTTTATGTCTTAAAAGGCAGGTTAAAGCCGCTGCTGACGGGATCTGGGCTGGAGGTGAGCGGCTGAAACAGAAGTTATTGCAGAACCTCAAGTGTTAAAGAAAGATTCGGCCCATAGCATTTGGAGTTCACAAAATAAACATTAGCGAAAATACTGTAGCAATAATTAGAAACGCAGAATACAGCCAAAAATGCCACAATTAAATGAAGCAAAATGCCCCCAAAGCATCGGTGGACTGACATAGGAGCCACCGGGGGATTCCAGGTAGATTCCAGAGATGCGCATCGCAGCGTCTGTTCATGCAGGGCCGGCCCAAGGTAATATGGGGCCTTAGACAGAAGGCCCCATATCTTTGCCCCCGAAACCCTATCTACTAGGAACCTCAGCATCACTAACATGTTTAAATATAGATAAGGTGAAGTCTGTGAGAGGGAGACCAGGTTTATTGGCTGAGTTTAAAATCAATCACTGATTATTGGTTGTTTGCTGTGATGTATTTGTGAATATACCTGTTGGGGAAAATATACATTGGGTTTGCATTTCCGTGCATGATGGCAATGATATAGTATGATCCAATTAAATTATTGATTAATATGGGTTTTTGCTATGTTGTTGTATGATGTTTTAAGATCTTGTTCAATGTGCCCTTTTTTAACTTTGAGCCCCTGCCCCTCCAAAGGTCTCTGCACGGCCCTGGCCCACAAGATTACACATCTTCCACCACACTTAACAGTGAGTGTCCAGAGCAACGTGGAGAGCTCAGGCTTAGTCTCACCTGACCAAAGCACAGTCACAATTAAAGAACCATCCGAGTATAGGAAACGTCTGTTTGCATTATGAATGTAGGACAGAAGCAGCTTATCATCGACCCCAAACAAATGTTTGACATGTTGTCTAATGGTTGTTCTGGAAACGTGGTGATGTCAAGATGCCAGTCTTTGTTGCAGTTCTTTAACAGTGAACTGTTGACATTGTTTTTTTTTTTTGTTTTTTTTACCACACTTACCATGTTTCTAGTGACAAAAGAAAAACTTGACTTATCATCCTGCCTGTTGGCCAGCAGATAAGACCAATCAGCCAACGTGTCACATCATATTTATACCCCAAGGAAACAAAAAGTCATGAATTACTAAATAGAAATTACTTTAAATGTAATCAACTTAAAAGTATAAAGTGGGGTACGAATGCTAAAAGCGCTTCAACTACATTTATTTTAAAGATTCTTCTTTAAAATAAATAAGTATATCTATATTTCAGTGTAAGACATTGCTGCTGAAATGGAAGAGTAGTTTTTCAAAATGTGTTTTCCAGGAATCCCAATTAATTTGTCCACATCTGTATTATCAACACATAAAAAATACCCAAATCAGTGTAGCATACTTTATAGTAAAAAAGCCAACAATTTATTTTTCATTTAAGCTGAATTATTTGTCTTGTTATTTTGTTTTGCATTAATTTATTCACAAAGTGTACCCGGAAAAGATTAAGCAATTAGACAAAATGAACTGCATTTGACTGCTCTTATAATGCTAATAAAAAATAATAATAGGCACTACTTGGGACAGTCATTTTAGTTACAGAACAATAAGGAAATGAACATCATTATCCTGGATAGCAATGAGATTGCATTAGTAGTAAAAAGGCAGGCTTGTCAGTAGAGATTCATTTGTGGTGAAACTGCCCTGGGGCCATTGCCTTAAAGCGGAGCTTGTCAGATGAGTCAATCTGTCTGTCATTTTAATGCCATGCTGCTCCCTGCCCTCTTGTGCCTCGTTTGGATTCGCTCTCTTTTTAAAGCACAAGAACTTTGATTACCCTCATTCGGTTGCTTTGCTTTTCCTTTTTCACTTTATGTGACAAACAAAACTTTTGCTATTTCTTTGCTTATGTTTTGTCTCATAGAGACCTAAACAGAGTTCAGGTCCACTATTCATTCTCTTATTGACCGGTTGCTGAATTCAGACTGAATAATAAACCGAAAGCCATAAAAAAGCTGTAAGTGATGAATATTTTTCCTGTCATCTTCATGGTGGCTTTAAATTCGAAGATAGATTGCGCTGCTGTCTTTCTCCATCCCTTTTTACATCTGTCCACGCTGTTATGATAGTGCACTGTTTGCTGCTAATGGGAACAGAAGTGGTAGATTAGTGACTTGTAGTATATTTATCAGGAGAGAATTGACTGAACATGGGGAGCCATGTTCTCCATAACTGATAGGGGTATGATGGAGGAAGACGCTGAGACTGGGTAATGAACCCTGCTTGTGATAGAAATAGCAGTCAGAGTCGAGCAGACTGACTGAAAATGTCAGATTTTCGGAATATGGTCTGCGAGAGTCGGCAGTATGTCTAAACAGAATGCACGTCTCCCACTCTGCGTGTCCCCAGACACTTTTTCGTCTCACAAAAGGAAGCATTCACCCAAACACATGCTCACGCACAGGCATCCACAATTAATTGTGCCAAAGTGACTCGCCGTCTGCCTTTATACGAAAGCAGCGCGCGAGCCTTTCGTACTGCGGTTGGCTTTTGTTTTTCCACTGGCAGATAGAAAGAGAGAGAGAGAGGAAAAACAGCTGTAAAAAGTCAAGAAGCAAAGAGGAGATTTAATTTCAAGTCAGAGGTTGATGCTTCATGGCGCTCCTGCATAGTGACAAACACTTTACCATGATGATGAGCGCCTCTTTATGTGCCATGCCCTACAGGGTGCAAGACGAGTCTTGCCCATTATCGTTCATCTCTCAGTTGTGCCTTTATCTGCCTTCCCATATGCACATCCTCCCAAACCAACACAACATATACTGATGCCTGAGCAAAAGGCTCTTCCATGGACTTAGTTTAGCTTGCAGGGGCAGCAGCCACAATCAATATCTTCAATATACATACTGGAATATGGAATAGAAACTGAAATCACGCTCAATAAAACAGTGCAAGCTGAGGCTGGTTTGGTTTAATCTCATTACATTGAGAGCCCCAGGCTTCTCTCCTCCTATTTATAGCACCCTGGGAGAGAGGAAGGCCGGCGTTGATGTACACAGCAATGCTGGTTTGTGCAACTGTGGCCATGAGTGGCAATGAGCGTGACCAATTGCAGACAGATATTGCATGAAATTTTATCTGACAAAACACACAATTGTCAGTCATCTGTGAAGAGAGGCATCTTCATTTTCTGTCCTTGAAACACACGTGTGCTCCTGCCTCATTTTTTTTCCCACACTTACGTTATCTCCACTCTCTTTATCCTAACAGCCTCTCTATGGATTTGGTTTCTCTCATCCCACCTGTTTGAGGAAGTCTGCCAGTTAAAGCTGATAATATTGACATTATCTAAGCAGGGGTGTTCTCTTCCTCAAAGAAATAACTAGTTTGGATTCCGCTGGTTACCTATCTTTGCGTTTGGAGTTGGTTGCCGGAAACAGGAGCTCGGTTTTGGGATGTTGCAAATTTTGGCTGGGTACCATCTCTGCTGTGAATTGCATCAGAAAGCTTTCGGGATTTTCTGAGAAAACAAGCCAAAAACAAAAATAAGAAGCTCTGGAGAGGAAAAATGCACAGAGAGGAGTCCGTTCTGATCTCCGTTAAGGAAGCCTCACGCAACAAAACCCCCAATCCACACAAGTAATCATACAATAAGCCCTTGAATCACAAATAAACACACAAAGAGAAACCCAAGGCCTCATTTGTCCTAATTACTCCAGCTTTGATGGAGGTAACACACATCTCCCATTTGGCTGAAGCATCTTTCAGAAATCACATCCAGACATGGTAAACTGTATAATTAAGGAAATGATTAAAGGACAGCGTTTTACCTCAAACTAAAGGAGAAGAAGCCTCTTCAAAATGTCAAAAAGTCAGACTGGAGAGAAGCGTGACACAAAAATACCACTCTGGACCTTTGAGGCATGTTTTTCTCCTCTTTCTGCCCTCCAACAGTCTGCACATTCCCCCTTAATGTGTGAACATGAACATGACCTACAAGAAATGTTTTGGCAGGTTGCATAGCTCACACTTGACTTAGCAGAGGTCAGGACACGGAACAGCGGCTCTTTTAAAAACACAGGAAACCGAGGTATGCACAACTTTCCAGCCAAACACACATACTACGCGTGTAGTTAAGGTCTGTGCAGCACACAGCAAAACATACGCATAGCCCACCAAGTTTAGACACAATACAACCGCAGATGGGAATGTAATTGATTAGGATTTTATGTGATTTACATTAAAAATAGTTGATCAGATTGTCCTTTTTGTCCTTCATGATGTGAACAAACAGCATCATGAAGAAAAAGGACCACAACGTTTCAAAGAGCACTTTTCAATCCATCCAGTGTTCTAGGTGAACACTGCCCTTCACCTAGAACAAGCCTCACCTCACTGTGAAACATGGTGGTGGCAGCATCATGCTCTGATGATACTTTTTCCCAGCAGGGACACAGAAGTTGATTGGAGGATGATTGGAGAAAAATTCCATGGCACTACTGGAAGAGGTTTTGTAAGAGGACTCTGTTGTTTTTGTTCTGTTTATTTTTATGTTTTGAAAATGTAATAATTCTATCTAAGAAGCTTTTTTCAGAAACTATGTCTATCTACGTGTCCATCTACATGGAAAATTAAGCAAAGACTCAACATCTTCTGCTTTGCCCTAGCATTTAAACACAATTCTTCATGAAGGAAAAAAGTTTAAGTAGTCACTTTTACAATTTAACCTGATTTTAATTGGCTTCTGTGAGCAGGTTTTGAAAAATATATAACACTTTTAATTGAAAAAAAGAGAGATTCTCTGCTAAAATATCCTAATATGTACTTTTTATTGCTTACACCACATGAATGGTATAAAAATAGACACAAAGCATCTATACAAGCCTGACTTCTCTGTTCTGCATGGCACAGCGTTTAGCTTCTGTTTCTTCTTGTGAATTTCAAAACTGTCTTCTTTCCTTCAAGAGATTCAGAGAGCAATCAGCATTCACCGCCTGATTTGTTTTGTCTATTTTCTAAATTAGCACACTATGAAATATTCATTGGCACATTTAGGGAGCTCTCATGCTGAAACTGTTTGAATTATCAGCATGTAAGCTCAAATAAAAGCACTTTCAGCGAGTTTTACAACACCAGCAGCTGGTAAAACAAACTTTTTTTTTTGTCCTCTAACCCTGCCTGGGTCACACTCTCAATCTGTCAGCGGTGTTAATGATGCACTGAGAAAAAAGAAATTGAGTGTGAACAATACAAAAAGGACAATCTGATCAAAGCTTTTTTATTTTTGTCAGAAACATCTGAGAAGGCCACGATGAACACAGTAAAACCATCTGTCCGGTTACTCCAAACAGGAAAGACTCCCTTTTAAAGCTGTCCAGTGAGGCTGACCGTGCCAGGAATATTGGGCAAGAAAAGTATCCACAGGCGGGAGATCTGCCTGATACCTCAGATGAGACGTTGGCTTCAGCCGTCTTAAAGTGAGTCTCTCGGCACGAAGCGTGGTCTCCGGGTGCACGCCTTCATGTCACCCAGCTCTGATTTGTTGTGAGTTTTCCGATGAGCTGCTCTGCACTTCCCCTCGCCAGTCACACAGCGGTTCGGACACGACGCGCCGCCACACAGCCTTACATTTGCTCTCTCTGCTCCGCCGTGTGCACGCTTCAGCGACACGCCGGTGACAGAGGGATTGTCAGTTTCAGTCATTTAGACAGATCTTCACTCAGACGGCAGCCTAAAGCGCATTTCAGAAGGGGTTGCCCTCCCCTTGTGCCATCACTCTGTGTCTCAGCATCAGAAAAAAAAAAGTCATTTCCGCTGTTTCTGAGAAATGTTGTCCACTGGAAACACAGCAGCTGTGTCACTGTGCAGTTTTTAATTGAGCCATGTATTTGCTCAAAGCCAAAAAAAAAAAAAAAAAAAAAAAAAAAAAGCTCCCATATTCTGAAACTGCACATTTTGACATTTAAATCATTTTTCAGCATTGAGGACCTCTATCTTGGTTTCAAGAGGGCAATATGATTTCACTCAAAAGCTTTTTTTTTTTTTTTCCTTCTCAGCTCTTCTTTGCCAATGGGGCGAAAGAATAAATTACTGTTACTGGAGCTAAAAAGGTTTATTTTCTGACATAAGAAGAATAAATCCAAACGAGAAAGTGATTTGAAATTGGGGTTAAAGGAGGTTTGTTTTTACACTTCACAGCAAATGAAATTTTTTTTTTCGATCAAACAGAATTCTCTTTGATGTCTAGGTCTGTTTGAACTCCATTTTTTTTTTTATGTCAGCTGATTTCCAGCCACATAAGGACAGTGTTTGTTCCCAATATGATTCTTAGTGCAAGAGAAAAATACGTTTGATTTAATCAAAAAATGTCTTCACTTTAATGTAAAGATTTTCTATCAGATTTTACTTCAGGAATGGTATGTGTGTTTTAGCAATTCTAATGTTATAAGCCCAATTTTTAAAATCGAAAAATAATGTGTTGTGAAGATCCACATTTATGCCATAAAAAATAGTGCTGGTTTTTGGGTTACGGTTTATGTTTAGAACTAAGGTGTGGATTAAGTTTAGGTTTGTCTTAGCGTTTGCCATGTACTGATAACGGTTAGCTTTAGGGTAATGGTCAAAGTCCTCATGAAGACAGAACGATGAAACGTGTGTGTGGTGGGGTTGTTACAAGCCACAAAGGATGTCAAAGGACAATAGAGAGAGTGTGGGATGAAATGATAGATGTATGATAGTGCGCTAAATGCCGCTGTAAGCAATAAGAAGACTATCAGAAACAATCTCAGAGGAAGCGGGGAGCCAATGAGAAGTAGGGGCGAAGATGAAGGGAGCACATGGTGAAAAGAAAAAAAACTGTGAGGGAAAAAAAACAAAGATGGAATCAATATCTCCCATTTAGAGTGAGGTCAGAATCAAAGGCTATTGTCTCAATGGACAAAAGCCAGATTTGAACAATATCAGATAAGGAGGGGGGAGAGGAGTAGCTTCAGGCTTATCAAAATCACTATGCTGTCTTGAATGAAACAGGGGAAAACGGAGCATAATAAAGACAGAAAGTTCAATGAAGGGGAATTAATGGACATGAATCCAGAATGAGAAGGGACTAAGGACTTGCTTGAAATAAAATGAAAGCAGACAAGCTCCATCGAATGGGAGAGATAATGGTAGCAGCATGCAGGTTGACTGGTTGTGCCTTATTCTGCAGCTCTCTTTTGTCTGCTCCCACTGGGATCGCTGCCCAGTCACCACTTGTGAAAAGCAAAAACTAAATAATTAAAAATTGGCCAATCACTACTTTAATGCGATTCGGTGTGAAGGTAGTTAAAATGCACGGATGTTGATGTTTCCGCTGGGTTCACACAACCGGCTGAATGTGCAAAACCAGCGGCCTGAGAGTCAGCGAGAGGCTATACACATAAGAAGGTTTTCACACACAGGAAAGAGACCTCGGGTGAAGGCTGCAAGCTCTTCCCTGGAGCGCACACACACACACACACCTGTGTGGTGTCATCCCTGTGTTAGCGCGAAAGGGATATGATGGGTAGGTTTTCCTGGGATCTGCCTGAGCCCGGTCAGTGGCGAGTGGCGTTCCAGCACACGCACCGCCTCCGGATACTAATTAGCTCCGAGAGTAAAGAGGAAGCATGATGTATTCACAGAGGAGCACAATCTGTAGCTTAAACAGATGGTTTCTGCACACAAATGAGATAAGAGGTCCATTACTTAGTGCTATTAAAACACATTTAATAGGAGGAACACCCTCAGAGTACTTCTTATTTCTAGGAATGTAAACGTATGATTAACTTCGACATACAGCTGTTAGGTAATTAGCTGAAGCTGTACCTCATTATGATCGAAATTATTGTGGCGGCCAGTCGGTCAGCTGAGCAAGAAAAAGAAAGAAACAAACAAACAAAAAAAGCAGCTCTGGGTTATAAATCTGAATTGGATTTGTAGCTTATGGGATACAAAATCTTGTTAAGATAGCCCGAGGTGATTGGTGGGGAAAAGCTTTGGTTTGAAATTGCTACAGATAACTGAACAGAAATCCAGCGCTGCTGCGATTGAACTCTGTGAAGGCTTCCCTTCTTTGCGGCACATCTATTTCACTTCATAGCTCCGCTACTCCTGATGTAAATCCAGTGGGTTCTTCTTCGTATTGACACACTTTCATGTTGCTTTTTTCAGTAGCAGGGTTAAGACAAAAACCCACGGCAGCAGATTTGTATGATGACCTGCTGCTCTGTCTTTGTCAGTACATTATTTGGGTGTTAAAACTTCCCAAAGCTCATTGAGGGGATGGGATCTGATGACTGATACACTTATATCTGCTTCCCCTTATGAAAGAGCTGATGAGACGGTTGAACACAAGGCATCGGGGATGTAAGGAGGAGGCAAACTGATTCTCTCGGGGGAAGTTGATTGCCACTAAGACTGCCATTTTGTAGGCTATAACATGGGCACAGAAATAGATGAGTGAAAACATCTGGAAAGACGGATTCTTCAAAGAGGTATGCGGAACAGCACCCAGATTCTCTCATCCCCAGATTCATGAGAGTTAAGATCAATTTGTTTTTGAGGGGATTTTGTCACAGCTGCACATCTCAATCTGTTTCTTGCTGAACCTTGTGTGAGGCTTTCCCTCCAGCAGCTCTCAGGATCATTGATCTTTGGAGCTGCAAGGCGAGGTCTTGACCCTCCCTCCTTTGATTGAACAGTGTGCTTCTCTGAGACACTGAGGTCGCACTCTGGGTCAGGCAGTTCTCGACGAAACCAAAGACCAATCATTCCCCCTCCCCTCTCTGCTACATGAAAATACTCAGTGTTCCTCGGCTGATTAGACATTATATAAAAAAGAAAACATGTTTGGGGCCAGATAAAAGCACTGAAATCCTACCGCGTAGGTCAGACATTTACAAAGCATAACTAGGTTTTAGTCATTTTTTCAAGATGATTAGACAGTATAAACGCAAATGACCAAAACAAAAAAATGGGGAACACATCTGTAGTTATTAAGGTTTTTGTTCTCTAATCTGGTAAAAACTATACATACTGACTTGAACATAAAGACGTACCCCTAAAAATATCATGTAGCTATGGACAAGGTCCTGGTACAGTATGTGATCCTGATGAATATTTGAGCTCTCAGCAGAACGCTTTCCTCCAACAAACCTGATATTTCAGGTTAGTCCACAAATTTCCAGTGGGGTTGGAAATATTTATCTACTCCGAAATCATTTTTGATGTCTGTTTGGAATCATTTCTGGAATGCAGAACCACATCCAGGTTTCAGTCAAATAGAAGTTGATTTGACATTAAATCCTACTGTGCTGCCAGTACAGAAGAATTTAAAACAAACCCTCTATGTGACGCTACCATCACCATGTTTGACAGCTTTGACAGCTTATAAGGTTCATCTTGACTCATTCTAGCATTCTTCCGACACTGTGCCCTCTGACCATAGAGGTTTCAGAAGAGCTTAAAGATGTTGCTTTTGGAGCAGGCACTTCTTTTTTGGCTGGTACCCATTCATTCCAGTTGGATTGTAAAGTTGATTCACCGTGGAGAGGGACACAGGTGTTCCAGTAGGTTCCAGTTTGATAGGCTTGGGCCTCGAACTAGTTAATTTCAACCCGACAGGGTGATGGGCTGGTTTCAACCCATCAGTTGAAACCAATTGATTTAAATTAACATGATACAATGTCAGTAGCATAGAAGGATGTTACTGATGGGTAAAGAATATGTGGTTGAGGTGAAATTTTCTAAAATTTAACCACATATTGGTACGCATATTTGTCTGAGCATGAATACTTTTGATGTGCGGATTAAGGGGGTAATGGTGCATGAAAATCACAGAAAATTTACGCAATCATTCAAGTCTAGAAAGACATACTCAATGAGTCCTTAGAAGTTCAAGATGAATGTGGCATTAATGCTCATAATGGCTACATGTTAACCTGTTCTGAATTATTTAAAGATCTGCCATGACACACTGATTTTTACTGACTGATGTTTTCTGAAGCTTCAACCTCAGAAGCTGACTTTGAGATTTCAAACAGGTCGTCCTTGTTGGTCTGCTGCTAAGTTCACATTTCTACCCTTTCTGCTCATGTAAATAAGCGTATGCAGGGATTTTTCAGTTTATACAGGCTGATCTGTATTCCATAGGCCAGATTTAACCTAGCATAGCCAACGGCTCAAAACACAGAGCTGCTGCATCAACATGGATTTCATGAAGGATGATGAAAACAAAGCCAGGATGAGGCATCTCCTCAAAGCATTCCTCATCCTGAAGTAATCATAGAGGAGGAATTCATTGTCCCTGTAATATAGAAGAATGACAGTAATAACACAACAGAAATCCTTCTGATCTCCCATTGATATGAGAAGAGATAATGTCAGGTTTAATGGCAACCATATGGACTACAGGTCAGGCATCAACCTGTGCACATCCCACACATATGCCTCCACGCACACACACACACTCAGCAAGCCTCTTTTCACCACTACTCTGGACACGCAACATTTATCTGGCAACCGTGGCCGCTCTGTCCCTTCCTGACCAGTATGTATCGCAAAACACACCATAAATCGCACACTACACCTCATGCGCTACGATGCACCGACGTGAACATGAACAGTTGGAGCCAGCATGGTGAGCACAAAGAGCTGGAATCAAATTGTTTGCAACTCTCTCTTGCTCTCTTTCTCTCTCACCGCCCACATAGGGAGAGGGGCAGGACGAGTAAGTCCCAATGCACTAGAAATTGGACCGCCTCAGCGCGTGTCCTGGGGTCTGAAACACATATCCGGCTTTCCTCTAGTCAGCTGGACTCTTTCCCTGTACTCCCTGGGGCCCGCTGGGCTGGCCGTCTGTATCATTAAATTAATGACAGTAGTAAAAGAAAAATACGCATAACTGCCTGATCCACCTTTCCGTCATCATTCATGTCAACTTCTAGTTGTATTTGAAAGAACCACAGAAGACTGATTTGAAACTGATAATTCAGCACAGGCCTTGGCCATCCTCAGATAATCTCATAAAAATGAGTCATTTGACTGCAAACCTACCTCATATTGAACAGACTGTGCAATTCACTGCACTAAAAAGAAGCAGCTAAGAAAAGAAGAAAAAGAAAATCCTGTTACCTTCAAGGCAAACAGCAAATTGTTGAGTAAGGACAAAGTGGTTGTATTGCTTTATGATTCACTTAATGAAAAGACTTGAATCTAATTTTATTGCTTAACATGCTTCATATAATTCAATTCAAAAGTGGCTTGGCCAGGATGTATGCAGGTAGGCGTATGTAGTGCAATTCTTCTATCTGTTTGGGCTTCGTATCTGTCCACAGTGTCAGCCTGAGCCCTCTGGTTGATGCAATGAATATCTCACTGTCATGTCTGATCAGAGAGCAACCATGTGGCCCAGATTAGATGCTGTCTGAAACCATCTGTGTTGACAGTGTGGTGGTGACACATGTCCAGGTAGCACTGCATAATTTCCACTCATCTCATTACAATCACTGCCCTACTTATTTATTTATTTATTTACTTATTTCAATCCTATCGGCAGGTCAGAGGTCAGAGCATTCCCCATATTCCGGTTCTGCCATGCAATGCTGTGCTTGGGCTCCAACAGCCCCTGCGCCCCACCCCCACCCGCTACCGTAAAGGCCTGGAGCGAGCGCAGACGCACATCGTGTTACTCTTCCGCGGGGTACATGTAGCATGTGGACTGCAAAACTGTTACTGGTATTTACAGATGCTGATTCTGCGTAACGAGTGGGCGGCCTGCTTTTTTTTTTTTTTTTTTTTTCTCTTTCCTCTTTTCAGGCACATATTTAATACAATATGCCCAAGGACGCATAACGCACCGAAAGCCCACGCGTCCAGGTAGAAAGCCCCGGCATATGGGTTAACCCTTCACATGCACCGCGTTATTACGCACTCATTAAAATGCCCTACTCCCCACCCCACCGTCACCCCTCCTTCCCCCGTTTACGCATACGCCTTGTGGGCTGCCATGGGCTATTATTGAGATGGCTGGGATGCGCACTGCTCCCTCCTCGCCTACCGTTTATTCCCGACACAGTTTCCGATGGATGTGTTTGTGGTCCCGTGGAAGGAAGACGGCCAGGACATCCGAGACTTCTTCAGTCCCGGTCGGTCACTCGTATCCACGGCGTCTGAGCGCTCCATGTGCCGGTGGTGCCGGTCGGTGTCGGAGTATCCCCGGTGTTTGATTTTAATCGGGGTCCGGGGCTGTCTCCAAAGATGCTGTGGAGGTTTCAGAGTCGCCTGTCCCTCCCGAGGAACCGGGAGCGACAGCGAAAGGCTCTTCTTCGAACATGGTGGTGGTTCCATCATTGTGCAAAAAAATAAAATCTAGTACACTAATATCAATTTTGGTTTTTTACTTATTGACTAAATTATATGGCTGTAATCGCGCGTTTGAAGCAAAAAGCGAATCATTTCATGTCCCTCTCTGCCACTTGATCTCTGAGCGAACAAATCAAAGTGACCAAGTCCAGCACAGCCCAGATCTGAACCTTGTTTTCTGAATAACATCAAAAACTGTCACAGTGATAACCTGTCAAGCCATCCAGAAAGCCATTATTCTCATTGTTTTCGGCGGTGGACAGTTTCAGTTTATCCCAGAATCTCCTTTCGGCCGTGATCCTCACTAGTCTGGGGGTTTGGTGATGAGACACCGGTCCTGCTGCGTCTCCTGAAGTTTGACGCCTCATCGCCCATGGCGCACAGCCGGATGACAGTGTTTATTTTGGAGAATGTATTGCTTTTTATCAGCCTCTTATTGCAAAGACACAAAGAACGCTGGCGCTGGCTCCTCTCCCTGTGTGTTGCGCTATTATTGCTGTGCGTGTGTCTCTCCGCCGAGCTAAAATCTCCAAGCCAATTTCAAAAAGTACTTCATCTATCACGATTCGAGTGGAGCTACGGCATCATTGAGCGCAAACTAGAGCGCAGAGGTCTCCAGTATTCCCTCCACAGAGATGACCAAACCGAGAATCTAAAACTGGACTCTAATACCCACTCTTCAAAAAATAAAAAAAAAAATTAATAAATCAGGATGGTGCGAAGAATTGTCCAAAACCCAGATGCGATCTTTTGTTCTTGGCGGTCCAGATTTTTCAACATTCAGGTGTTAAGTCCAATTGTGACATTAAAAAAAAGACGCAAACTGATAGTTGCTGAGCTTCAGTCATCCTTCTCAGTATGGACCATTATCTCCCCATCCTCATATTTGCTGGAGTTCGACGACAAACATTGGCTTCATCACAGCGCGCCCTCTCCCTCCCTTTCCCTCGCTCTCTCTGTGGTGGATGGGTGGTTGTTCCTCTTTGCGCGCATCCGTTATGCCCCATGCCCGTTCACTGCGCATTTTCCTAACGCAAAACAAACTAATTGGACAAACAGTATGAGGGGTTTTGCCGCATTGTGCCTAAATCTAATGAGTACAGCCATTTGTATGATGTTATCAATGCCTTACAAAAGCACTCATAGTCTTGAAACATTTTTTCCCCCTTATTTTGTTACTTTACAACCACAAACGTCAATGTATTTATTTGGTATTTTATTATATAAAATATAATTATATAAAATACCAAAGAAATACATTGATGTTTGTGGTTGAATGGGCCAACACAAAGCAGTGCATATCTGCAGTTTTCAAGTAATTCTTTACAATTGGGAACTCTTAAACATCTGTCATATTTGTTGTCATCTTAATGACTGATACTGGACACGAACACGATAAACCCGTTTTCATATTAGCCTGACTATCAAATTCCCTGCAACCCACAGTATGATGCTGCCGTCACCATGTTTTACTGTGAGAATGTGGTGCTCAACGGATGCATGGTTTAATTTTGGTATCTGACCAGAGCAAAAACCTTCACATGCTTGTGGCAAACAACAAACAGGACTTCATATGGCCTTTTTTCCCCAACAATGCCTCTTCCATAAAGGGGAAGTTTATGCAATGCTAAATTTACAGTCAGTCGATTCTCACTCATGAGCTGCATACATCTGTTGCTCCTCCAGAGGTACCATGAGGCTCTTCTTACACAACTTGTTGGTTTATTGGATGACTGGATGAGTTAAGCCTGCTTTAAACTTTCCCAGAACTTTATCCACTGGCAATAAATTGCATACTGTTGGACTCTCTGTAACTTCTTGAGGCAATTTGTGGACTGGGTTTTTTAATTATGGGTATAGTAAGTAATATAAGCGTAAGTCGCATTTTTTATGTTTTTTTGTGGTAAGTAAATTGAAAACATATATCTCTCCATATTGGTCTGTCACTCAAATTACAAAATACACAGAAATACAATTTCTGTGTATCCATAATGTGTAGCTTTATGGATATTTTTGATATGCACCATATGTCAATTCTGCCAACTATTGCCATATTCAACTCTTTAGATTGGCAACAAGTAGCTGATCTCAGTGTTCGTTAAAGTACCTGGCTTGTTGGGCAGATTCTCTTGTCTTAAAAAGGTCATTTCCATTTAGGCCAAATAAATTTTAAGAACATCCATGAGTAACAATTTCTCATCATTGTTCTGAAATTGTGTATATTAAATTACAGAAATTTAAACCTATCTTCTGATAAGTTAATGCTTCGGTGATAAAAGTGCCACTTTTGTGGCACTTTAATCATGTTTAATGTTCTTACTCCCGAAAGCCGGATTACACGGTTTGTCCTCTTTTTTGCTTCAGCACATTTACTGCAATGAAGTAGCTGAAATTACTGAGCTGTCTTGTTACTTTTAGGTCAGATACAGATTGGGCTTTCAGGAAAACAGCATAAGAATTAATTTTACCTGCACATACATAATTTCAGCTTAGGTGTGAAACTTTCCTCAAACATCGGAATTTTCCATTAAAAAAATGAAATAATAGGAGATTTACTTATGACAGCAAGTGAGTTAGAAGTCTAATCTTTTAGGTTGCATAAAAGCGAAGACACATCCTTGCCTCCTTAAAATATTTTCTGTTGGTGATTCGTTGGACTCATTGCACAGCTCTGGACTTGACCTAAAATAATCTTCAGATTCAAATAGAAGGGTTGGGTGGGGCTGCAGGGAAACAGGCCATCCGAAATGCCCTACTTATTGCCATTGCTGACCCTAAAGCAGATACAACATAGACAGAAGTCACACACTGAAACTAGCAACCAGAATCCTCTGGAGGTTTCTGCTCCTCGTTCCAATCTGATAATCCTGATTCCTGGCAGCTCAAAAGGGACGATTTGGTAGCAAAATGAGTTTTAATGCTTAAAAATAATAACTCCATGTATTCGTTTGAGAATGTTGATTTCCAATAGGAGAGAACACATCTGACAGTCCAGCGTAGGGTTCTGAATGGAGAGTCGTGTTCTGCTCACAGCTTCGGCGCTCAATCTGCATCATTCTGTACTGTAACTAGAAAAATGCTGCTCTTGGAAGGCAGCATCAGGATGAATTACCTGCAAGTCCACCTTCTCCTCAGGGCCTACTGAAAGCATTCCCTCATTTCTACCAAAAGGTGCTGCCTCAAGCGTCGAAGATTTCTATTAAGCATAAATGTTTAAACAACAGGTTTTTTTGTTGTTGTTACTTTGTCCCAGAAACACCAGAATATTGCTAGAATACTAACAGGCCTGGCTACAAGATTTTGAATAAAATATAAAAAAATAAAATATCTGATAAAGAGGTAAATATCTATTCCATTCAACTTGCAAAACAGGACCGTAAACTTTCTTTAAAAAGCATTTGGTTGGGGCTGCCTGGAGCTAATCTATGCTGCCCCTTTAATATTTCTATCCCTGACCTTTGCTCTCTGTTTGCCACTCTGACTTGCAAAAGTGCTTCAAATCTATCAGGTCTGGGATTCCCACAGCTTTCTTTGGCTGAACTCAGATTTTCAGATTTACTTCTGCCACGATTATCATTCAAATTCACACCTTTCATTTTCTTGTGCAGTAGCCATTTTTTATTACTTTTGAGGTATGTCTTGAACTCAAGGTGATGCAGGAAGAAATTCCTTTTCATCTTCAGTTTTCTGACAGAAGTTTGTTTATGATTTAAAACTCTTCATGTCACTCCATTAACAAAATGTCTTGTAGGAGAGTAACTTGAGCATATGCACAATGGGTAGTGTGTTCTTTTGGTGATGTGTTGGTTTAGTTTAGCTTAGTTTAGTTTAGTTTATCCACAATTAGCTGTTGCTGTTCTTACAGTCGTCCATGCATCACATGATTGTCCAATTTTAGAAATGTCAGTCTTGTTATATTTCTTCTCAAATTTTGGATAGAGGTCGTAACTGGGCCATGACAGACACATAATGTTTAGCTTTTTTTGTAGCCAGCTCCTGACTGATACCTTTTTATGACCACTTCTAACTTTTCTACAAACTATTTCTTATCCAAAAAATGCCAATGAACACATTTTATTGTGTTTTATTTGTTTTTCTTTTGAAGCACTTCATGACAATACAACAGTTTGTAGTGTTGGAAGGTTACTTGTTTATCTGCATTTTTTGTTTTGCACCATATTTATAACCTAGCCTTACTTTTGCGTGTTCATGTTTCTGTCCTTTCTGTCATTTCCCAGCTAGTGGAGGCAGATTACTGGATATCCTAATGGTTGCTGCAGGTTTCTTTCTGATTAAACGGTAGTTTTTCCTTCTAATACTGTTGCCTGAGACACAGTGTGAGGCGAATTCAATCAAAGTAAACATTTCATGCACTCTATTGACTTCCTTATCTGCAAAATGCATAAAATGGCCTTTCATATTTCCTAATTTACCAAATCTGAAGTATTGAATTGCGTTGGCTCATAATGGGATTGATTTGGACTGGGTTTGTTTTTTTCATATGTTTTAGCTGAACTTGTGCAATAGCACCCTGAGATGGCTAGTGGCTTTAATTGGCACAGAACATAAAACGAAATTCAATCAAACTCATATGTTTTGTGTTATTGAGAGAAGCAAATGCATTACCATAAGAAATGCAGCCTCACTGTGTTATAGACTTCTAGTCTGGATTCTGTGTATACTGTAATTACCGCCTTTCGAAGCAGGCTGACTCTGTAAGGAGCTGCTTCCCTCTTGTTCATGTGCCTTCTGTCTCTTCTCCTGTCTGGCTTGGCTCAAATGAAGACATTACTCCACTTGCATTTCACTTGAATGTCAGCTAGAAAAAAGAACACACACACACACACACACACACACACACACACACACACACACACACACACACACACACACACTTCCATTCTGCTTTACTTGCTTCATGTGAGGAAATATTGCTTTGAGCTAAGGTACTAAACTTGAAACCAATACACAGCAGGAAAAAAATCCATGACCAGAAAGTACGGGATGAAAAATGAGCACAGAAATGTTGCTGAAATGTAGCTAAAAGAATCGAGCTGCTTCTGATGAAGTAGTGGAACATTTTTGTAGACAATAAAATCAGTTTGAAAAGTGGCTTGCATTTACTCCCCTCTTAGATTTCATCATTCAGGGATGTTTTAGGAGTGAATGGAGTTCTTGCAAAGCTCACCTTGCTTTAGGCACGTTCCACACATTGACATTACTTCAGATGTTTCTGAATCCGGAAACATATATATTTGTAAAGAAAGTTAAAGTCTTAATTAGTCTGTAAAAGTGTGGTTGCAGGATCTGAGCTGTAGAAGAGAGAACACAGTGATGCAGAAGAGCATTAATCATTTTGTCAGAGTCTGTAAAGGGCCAGAGGAGGCCTAATATTAGACATTTGTCTCAGCTGAAGACACTCTGCTCCTCTGCTTTCTTGTTACATTTGTGTAACTGGCTAAAAATGTCAAGCTGTTCGGCGAAATCTGCGAATGATGCTAATTCATCTTAGCTCTCAAACACTCTTGATCTTTATGTATGTACAATGCACAGGTCAAATGTGTTCAACCTTGCTCTGAATTTATGGCTTTGAGGGAAATGTGCGTGTTAAATACTGTCAGAAACTGAGACCGTGGGATGGTTCACAATAGAGATTTTAGAGAATGGAGCATATCGTGCAGCCAAGCTCTCCTCAGGCTTCACATGTCAACCCTCAAACTCCACATAATTTAAAAGCCTCTGAGCCACAAATTAAAAAAAAAAAAAAAAAATGTACCCCAGATTTCAAGTCTAGCATGCATAACGTCTTTAGTCTGGTCCATACGTGCCCTCTTCATTTAAGATTCGATGCACTTTATATGTTTGCTTTGCCAATGAATAAGTCTGCAAATTAATGTTTGTTTTGATTGAGGGCAGCTTGACAAACACTCAAGAATGTTTTCTTGAGAGAAGACCGTCAGTTCTCGTGCATAAAGTTTATATTTAGAAAGCTGGAATGTGATGCAGGAAGAATGGCACAGATATTTTTATACACTGAATGAAAAAAAACAGTTTATATAATCAGGCTAAAATTTTCTGATTAAGGTTTATGTCCAAGTCTTATTTTTGTATTCCCTTAATGCAAGAATAGTACAGTCACCTTAAAATTCAGAACTCTGCATTTTTCCTGAAGCCTAAAATGATGTTGATACATTGTATGTGTATCTGATGTTAGCTGTATGTGAAATTATTTATGTTTCAATTTGCTGAAATAAGCCTAACAAAGGTTAAATTTTTTTGCGGGGCAACTTAAAAGTAAAAAGATTACAATTTTTTTTTTAAGCTGAGTCTGATTACCCTGCAAAGAGTTCCATTCTGAAGAATTGTTTCCAGGCCATTAAACAACTAAATTAATTCCCTCATCAGAGATAAAATAAGGACTCCAAACTCCTGAAGTATTGGATTTTAAGTTCTTGCATAGCAAATGTGCTTGCACTTTATCTTGAATAATAGTCTTTATTTTACAATTGAAGGTCATGTAATGAAAACCTCACAACAAACTCAACCCAATGAAAAAAAAAACAAAAAAAAAAAAAACAAGTAAGAAAGCGTACAGACTGTAGTGTGCTTTCAGTTCCATTTAGGTCAATTTCAGACCTTTCAGAAACATCCCCAGTAGCTTAACTGTTTACACTTCAACATAAAGTGCAATTCTAATGAAAAGAAGTCACAGAAACAAAAACACTGCCAGACCATTAGCATTATTTTTAATGTTCCCTGAATGAATAAAATGCTAATAATGAAAGCGGAAAGGATGGTCGACGAAATGACCGCAGACTGCAGTGCAGATTGGATCTCATCTCTGTGGTGTGTGTGTGTGTGTGTGTACGTGGGGGGGGGGGAGAAAGGCTTCAGTGCCTGAATCAGCTGTGCACTTCATTTAGCGAGTATCTGATTTATTATGACCACCTTCATCAAATGGCTCTCCATGTTATACATTCATTTTGAGAGGAATAATTGAAATGCCAAGCAGTCTGAGTTGTGGAACAGATGGCTGTGCAGTCTCTGGAAAAAGAAAGGAAAAAACATCAAGTTTTATGCATACTCCCCAGTTTGATTTTAATGTTAGTTGGAAGGTATGTGCACCTCCCAACTAATCTGACCTGCAGGGAAGCCTCCTTTCTTTTTTTTTCTTCTTTTTTTTAAGCAATTTACAAGAAGACTAGGAGCTGTGAGTGTCCGACAGGAAGATGGTCATTGGCCTCTGGGCTTTGTTGAAGTCTAATCAGTGGACAGCAGGGAATGTCGAGAAATAGATCCTCTCTCTGCCAGCGGAGAGCCATGAAATATTAATTCTCACCTCTTTCCTGACACTAGTCTAATGGCTGATGTGTGTGCGACTCCATGTGTGTGTCCAACTTTGCCTTTACTCATTTGCTAAAGATGACAAAAACAGAACAGGCAAGACTTTGTGTTTTATTCATATTAAGTGACGAAACGACTCCCAGAGTAACGTCAGTCTTGTTGCACAGACTCGCACTAATTACAGGCAAATTCTGGAGCAGAGCTGGAGAAAAAAATCCTTAAGATTTTCAGCTCAATTAAGATGGCAAACTGAAGCAGTGAGTGTTTTTCTTGTTTTCCTCCAAACCGATGAGGTCTCCCTGGAATGTCTGTATAGCTGAAGGCAGCAGAGGCAAGGAGTTAATGTTGCAACATGGAAGCAAGGCACTTTAGGGACACACTGGGCACCACTAGGACCTCAAATGACGTGATAAATAGATTTCCGAGCAAATAAACCTTCCCTTAATGGCATTGTGGACCCATAACAGCAAACTGGATATGGGAGTCAAATGTCAGAATGACCACAGGGTCATGTTTTTCTCAGATGGTCTTTCATGCTTTTAATGACTTCTAACTGTTTGATCAAAAAGGGGGAGAGGTTTGACGTAGTTTTGAAATTAAATTAATCTGTATGCAATACATTGACACTGTAATATTTAATTTATGCAAAGCAAATCTACAATGTGTCAAAGAAAGTCTAATTTAATTGATCTGTTTTTTCATTTGATAGCTAATGTAACAAAAGAGTTTTTTAATGGTATTTGACAGAGAAAATGTGAAAGAAAGTAAAGATATGAAGTGCAGAATCTGAAAACAGTTGAACATTTTACCAGCTTGAGGCAGAAAGTTGTGTGACAGTCAGACGGTTCTGTTTGTCTAAAGGCTCTAGGATGTGAGTAGTCTGAAACCGTTCAGAGCCCCGGCCCCTACAGCTCCAAAACACATCCACTCCAATGACCCTTTCAGCTCCCCTCACTATCCTCTCCAGGAACTTCTATCATTTTCTTTAAAAACAGATCCTTGATTGAAATGGTGGGTTAAATCTGTACATAATGGCTGGTTTTTTGGGGGGCTTTTTTGCACATCTAAAACATAAAGAAATCTCTCGGAGTTGCCTCTTCATGTTCCTTGGGTTCTGTCTGGCATTATTTGAGCAACACACAATAAAGTGAAGTGTAAATAAAGTGAAGTGTAAATGTGCTCTCCAGCCGACAGTCCTGAAATAGAGACAGCCGTGGTCAAAATAGCAGAGAAGAAAAGTGACTAATGGCATTGGAAGAATATGAGGAATGGACAAAGCCCTGCAAGATAAAAGTGGTCCATTAATGTTGAACTAAGCTGTACGGGCCAGAGTTTATGAATTAGCAAGAAAGAAAGATGAGGAAGATCGTTCTTTTTTGAAAGAAAGAGGCTGGAATTAGTTAGCTTCCTGAAAGTTTAAAGCCAGATTCATGGGATTTTCACACTCTTTGCCACTATGTATGTTAAAATAGATGCATAATAACTACTGTGCTCATTAAGAAGTAAAACAAACATATGTGACTTCTTTTTTTTCTTTTTAATAATCAAGGGTCCTATTTTACCACGGCATCCCAGCACCGGGGTCATCTTTTATGAAACGTATCTTTATTTATTTATTTTTTTTTAATTATTTCCACATTACGAGAAGTGGCTATCCGATTTTGCATCTCCCGTATAATATACAGTCCCACTGAGGATTGAGTGGAAAAAGATGAAAATGAAGAGTGTAACAATACCCAAGCTTATTTCAGGGGTGGGTGAGGAGGGATGTGTTGGGGCTGGGGATTTAAATCCCCACGAGTTTCTAATCTTGTTTGGGTCCATGAGCACAAGCTTGGTTCAAACTGAAAGGCTCTCTCCCTGCTCTGCATGCAGGGAAAAGCAGAAGAGTGGCTTTCTCCTGGTCTGCCGAGATGTTCCTCTATTTTATAGACTGTTTGTCATAGGGGGGGAGTGGGCTGTTTTCTATGACTAATCCAGCTATAAACAGCTCTTCTGACATACCTTATTTGGTTCTGCTTTGTTGCTCTTCCATCAAAATAAAGCTGCAATAAATCATTACACGTGTGAATTCCCTCTGTTTTTACATGCAGATTACAACGTGTACGTCTAAATAGATTTCAACGTGCCGCCATAAAGTGAACAGCATTTACAGAACTCTGGGAGATTTATTATCTATTATTTTTATGTTTGTCATCCGTGGTAAAGCGGTGCTGCAGTAATTTGTCTTCGGAGTTCTGCGTTTCAGTGTGTGTTTGGAAAGAAATATAAAACAAAAAGAAAAAAAAAAAAACAGGTTTCAGCAGCATTCACCAGCAACTGTGCAGGGTAACTGTGTGGGAGGAAAAATGAAAGGCAGGAATCTAAATGTGTCTGACACAGCGTCCACCAAGCCTCGGCGGATCCCTCTGAGAACTCTGGGTAGACAGGCTGCAGGTATGCGAAACACAATTCAGAGGTGCTAGAAGCATTAAAAATAAATATTACAGAAAGAAAATCAAGCCAGAGGCGGCGAGAAGCACATTAACGTAATGGCAGTCGCCTTGAAAGATTCCCTCATAATGTTTCTCGTTTCTGTTTGTCTCTTACGGATCAATGCTGAAAACAGAAGTTGAATGCCACAACGGACCCAAAGTGAGACGTTTTTTTTTTTTTTCCTGAGAAATGTCACGAACTCTAAAATAAAAGAGTGGGGGGGGAGAGAGTTCCTTATGCTTTTAGCTGCAAGGGGCAATCTCCCTCAGCAGAGCTGCTCCTTGAGGATCAGCAGGACTACAAGAACAACAGCTAATCAAAGCGTCTCGTTCTGATGGCTGCTGAGAGGAAGAGGACTCCTGCCTCGTCGCACCTTCATCTGCTGGGCGAAGAGCTTCAGTCCACAACGGACTGAGAACTCCCATCAATCAAACAAAACAATTGAAGCTTTTAATTTCTGCCTGACAAGATCTGCATTGACCTGCCATCACTGCCAGAGTATGCAGAAAATATTGGGCCTGTGAGAGCATGGGTGACATTTAAAGCAATTACCTCACTTTGCTTTTCTTTCTTCTTTTTTTCACCCCTCCCTTTCATATCTGAATGTCATCAGGCTGTCTAATCAGAGAATCGTGTTTAGCCTCTCTCTCATTTTGACAAGTTCAACTTCAGTTGTTTTTTTTTTTAAAGCAACCCGTTATCAGCCTCGGTAGCTGATTAGTGAGTTTGTTAAATAATTATCCTCTTTGCAGGAACCTGCTTAACATTCAGGCAGGTCACATTCACAGCAATGAAGCACTATTAGGATCTATTAGTACGAACCGAGACATGCGTTGCAAATTGAGTACACGGTTAAGGGACCTCAGCAGTGGCTGAATCAGATTTGATAATCGAGCATGAGTCGTGTGCTATTTCATTAAGTAAGACAACAAAAAAGGATGTGTAGTTCTAACTCGACTGAGTCACAACACTGATTTTGCAAAATCAGTATCAAAACATAGAGGCACAGATTATTTTTTTGAAGCTCCAACATAAACGGAGAACAGAAGCTTCCAAATCCTTAATCCCTTTCTCTTGCAACAGTGACTGACGAGAAGCGTCACAATAACATTAAAATACAAAATAAGGGTCATTGTTATGATGCACAACACAGGAGTTTTGTGACATTAGGTAATATGGCTCCTCACTCAGGGAGCCGTAGTGTCAGGGGGTGGAATAAGGATCTGTTTGTTGCTTATTATGTAGAGTTTAAGCACAGTGAGAGAATATGTGGTGCTAGTTTAGATCTGGACTACATTTCATTGCAGACTGTCATTACCAACTGTTTAAAATTTATTTACCAACTAATTTAAAATGTTATATCAATATAAATCTATTTTTTGCATCTTTATTTTAAAATAAACCATCTTATTTATAGTATACTATAAAATAAATATGCTAATTAGTTTTGGTATTTAACATTTTCTACTAGTTTTTGGACTTTCACTAGATTTTTTTTGTACTTTTAAATACCTTAAATGGATAAAGTAGAATGATCATTCAAATACATAAATAAATAAAATAATGTCCTTGTAATATATCTAAATATTTTTAATATAAAACCTAACAATGGAATTACTAATATTCATGAATTTATCAAATCTAAATTTGGGTGTGTTGTCTATACAATTAAATTAGGATGGGATGTAGTAACTCTCTTCACTCCTTATCACAATGATTCAAAGGAAACATAACTTTTGTAAAATATAAAAAAGTTTTTAAAAATATAGGAAAGTCATAAAAAACAAATATTAACAAAAAAAATATTAATGCCAATGGATAATTAGCTGATTGATCAGCTGCAGCTCAGAAACAAAAATCCTAGGATGGTTATGCCTGAATGTACTAACTCCACACTAAACAGATAAAACTAACACAACAATCAAAATGTGTATTTTCAATCATTTGTGGGCATCTTCACAACCTGAAGGTGACACAAGCTGGAAAATTGCAGGATGAATAATAGTTAACTGAAAAAAAATCAGAAAAAACAAACTGAAATAGTTTCTACAGATTGCAGATTCTTTAAAATGCACCTTGGATTTGTGAAACCCATTTAAAAAAAAAAAAAAACAGCAAAAATTACCTAAAAAATGACAAACTAAAACGTTTCTAGAAATAGCAGCACATCTTTAAATGTCAACAGCAATAAAAGAAGAAAAAAAAACATGACAATAGGGTGGCAAAAGCTGGGTCAGTCCACCACCATACACAGAGAGAAGAGGATCCAAGGGCAAGCAGTGGATCACGAGGCAAAGGATTTAATTTGGTGTGTTTGGATGTTGTGACTGGTGCCATCTTGCATTTGTAAGATGAGTCGGCCTCAGACCACAGCTGGAGCAGGGGCCACCCACAGCGTGATGGACCCCACTAGGACGGCTCTGAGAGCCGAAGGAGGGAGACTGTCCACTGGAGTGGGCAGCTAAATGAAAACCATGCTGGGGTAGTGTGTGTGTGTTTATTTTAGCATTTCTCTCCTTGCAACGCCCATTTTTCTAACAAATGCTACACTGTGAGGACCCACTGCTCTTTATAGGGGCCCAGAAGAAAAAGTGCTATTTTTGGGGTTAGTTATAAGGCTAACGGGGGACTTAAGTTTAGGCATATACTGGTAATGCATAGATTTAAAATAAGGGTTGGGGTTAAGCTATAGAAACGAATGAAAAATGAGCAGAAGTCTTCGCAAAAGTCATTGTGATGATAGAAAGATATGTGTGTCTGTGTAAACAAACACTAAGCTCTTTTCTGTGCATTTACCATAAATGATTAATAGAATAAAATAGAAGCAGAACAAGACTGAGAAATGCTGCAGCATTTTGCTGTGCAAAGTTTTATCAAGAAAGATAAACTGTCAAATCAAAATTTCTGTGAAGATCTATGCAGAGGAACCATCTGCCTTGTTATCGGTGCTACCTGTAGAAGTCAGTATATCATGTGTTGGTGCCTGGACCTGGCAAACTGCACATCTGGAAAGACACCATTAACGTTCAAAGATATAAAACTAGCAAGAACCGACATATGCTCCACGTTCTCTACAGATTAAAAACTTTAATGGGGTTGATTTAATGGATTCAATCAAAATTTCACAAAATAGTCAAAGCAACCCAGCTGAATCAGGCTGGATTTGAGTTCAGATACATTTTACAAAGAGTTTGGTTTTAGACCTATTTATCAGAATTCCCTAAAGTAAAGACTTCAGGATGAAAATATGTCCATCTGCAAGACAGGAGAAATGACAATGTTGTGTACAAGAGAGTGTGTTTTGCTGTTCTATGTTGGAACAAAAGCACCAGTGTTTTTTTTGGGGGGGATTTTGGCTTCTCAAACCGAGTAGCAAGACTCCAGAGTTAAATTTTTTACATAAGTAACAGTGTTTGGTTTGGAAAAGCACTTTGAAAGTTTTGAGTGTTAAAATGTAAATTGTATATTTTAATGCTTAATATAACAGATGCTATCTGGCTCCACTGGAATGGCATGACAAAAATCTAACTAGACTAAACAAAAAATGCGTTTTAAAATATATCTATTAGATTTGAAGGACAAAACTTATCAGTATAAAGTCTGAAAAAGTCTTTGGACTTGTCTGAAAAAGTCATTAAGCAACAGATTTTCCGACTTTTGGACACATCGAGTCAAGTTTGTTTTGATCAAATACCAAAGTCTGCTACCTTTAAAATGATCAGGCAAAGTAATTGATTTAAACAACATTTACTTGTGTATGTCACACTAACATACAGAGGCAATCATGGTGGTACAGATGAGGACACAGCAGTGGAACCAAATAATTTGTAAAATCGGCTGATTAACACAGTAAAAAGCTGCATCTCTTGGTCCATACACAACATGAACAGTCTACTGTGGTGCCACTCTTCAAAACGTACCGGGAGCACGACAACCGAAATACAAAGCCGGAAAATTCATTCAAAAATAAAATAAAATAAATTAAAAAAAAAAAAAAAAAAAAGCACCTGACCACAGGTAGGAATAAAGAAATTACGTTCAGGACTCTAAAAATAAATCAAGCTTCAACTATCTACATAGCACACAACACAGAAATAGAGAATGTAGATGGAAGCCAACAGAGTAGAATGATTACTACAGAAAACGTTAAGGCTCAAGTATAGCTGCATTTATAGCAGAAGTAAGAGGTAATGGGTTTTCACAATCAAACTGTCAACCATAAATTACTTAAAGAATAAAAAGACAGTTATGTTTTAGACTAATCAGTGATTAGTTTCTATTAGCATGTCCTCCGACTGAATGAAAACGAACACATGCTGCCTCCAATATTTAAAGCTCATCAAGACAAGTTGTTCAACCTGATAGCAGAAAATGTTTCCATCTACAGTTGGCCCAGTCATTAAACTATACCAACAAGTAAAGAAATGCAATTAAAAACAAAATCCTGCCCCTGCCCAAAGAAAACTAATGATTTGTGGAGAGATGAGTAAGAAACTATCGTTTAGAAGTGAGAAGAGTTACGACAGTGACCTGTGCCCTCCCAGGTGGACAAGCAGTGCTGAAAACAGATTCTGGAAACCAGAAGAACAATGTGAGAGACCTCAGGAAAAAGAAATAAAAATAAAAAAAGAGAGGAAAAACATCCCCAGACTCACACAGCTGTTTCATAATACATCAGACACTCACAACTCATTGGTGGATGGAAAGCTGCATGTTGAGCAAAGAAAAACCTGCCTGGAACCAGTTTTACAGTAAAATACAAAACCATGTAGTAGAAGGAAAAAATATTGAACTTTTTACATTTTTTTAAAGGCAATTTAAAAAAAAAAAAGCTTGAGATAAAGCTCATTTTTTAATACTTTGCATGTCCCTTTGGAAAGTGTGAACAGTACAACAGCCAAATATTCAAGAAGCAGCGCTGTAAACTGGCCAAAACAATCTGTAGCTACTAGCACATCACACTTCATGAAAGAACAAAAAAAAACAAAAAACATTTGCTTCTTGTTTTTTTTTCCCCCTCACTGTACAAGTTATACACAAAATAAAAGAATTTAAAAGCTAATTTACAAAATGGTAAATAAAAACACACTTACATGGAGCAGAGAAGAACAAAAAAACCCACACACCATACAGAGTTCCCACTGTCCAGACAACAAGCTATGCTCTCCAGCGCCCTCCGGGGGTCACTCTGAGGAGCAAACAGATCTGAGGACGACCCAGGGTGAGGGGGCTTTGCATCCTTTACAAGGAGATGCCGCTTTGTTCCAAATGCAAAAATGGCTCAACGTACAATACTCAGAATATACGCTTTCGCTTCAGGTAGGAGTCCGCGTAATGGCCGCCGAGGCCTTGGGAATGCTGGCCCACGTAGCCTCCCTCTGGGCTCGGCTCCGGAGACGGGATCAGGCGGGAAAAAACGCGCTTCTGGCTACTCATTGGGGTCTAGAAATAACAGAGGAAAATGGTAAAGAACAGCATTTTATAAAACAAACACCTGTAAAGAAAAAAGGATTTGAGGCAATCTGCCAATTACCTTCATAACATTCCCTAGGCCTGGAGGGTAGGGGGCGCTGGGGGTTCCTGGAGGCATTCCCACAGCCTGTAGACAAAACACGCATTTCTCACTTACTCACACTGCAATGTTAATCATTAAACACTGGCATCCTGTTATTAGCCTCCTTCTTCACATGCAGGCACTGATAGGTGATCAATACTTCAAACAGAAACTGATCGGGTTTTGCTGGTTACCTTGTTGAGGTGGGTGGCAGGCAGGCTGCCATTGCTGCTGGCTTCTGGTCCTGAGCTGAAGTACGAGGAGAGGGGTGGGCTGCTTGGACAAGAGTAGTGGGAAAACTGCTCACTGTAGTCGGGTTGACGGGAAAACTGAAGAAATTCCAACAAAAATTATAAGAAAAACTGATGAATGTGCTGAATTGAAGTTTAATGAATGAAAAAAAAAATAAAATCCCTTAGATAATGTTGAAACAGCTGAACACACACACACACACACACACACACGCACACGCACACTACCTGCTGACCAAATCCTGCCAAGGCTCCAACGTCGAGGTTCTCCTGCTGTTCGTACAAGTAGGCCAGGGTATCCTGAGGAGAAGCAGCAGATGGGCATCAGACCAAATTACATCATATAGACCCATAATTGAGCAGCAATGTGCAGAAAGACCCACAAGTGTCCAAACGACATCTATTCATGTCAAACTCAACCGACGGGGCAGGAAGAGGTGATCACCTGCTGTAGAGGAGGAGGATACTCAGGGCTGTAGGAGTCCTGGTAACGCAGGTTGTAGTTGGGCTGCATGTTGTGATGCGTGTGCTGGTTAGACACGTTGCTTAGTGTTGGCCGCTTCCTGTAAGGGTGAGGCCTGCTGCTCGCTGCTGCAGCGAAGGGAAACATGAGATGAACACGTCTGGCTGACTGCTTGCCTTGCCCATGAACAGATTTAAATGAAAAAAAAAATATACAAAAAATGGCATCTCACCTGAAGGATAAACATTGGCATTGAGAAAGGCACTCTGAGGAAGGTTCATCTCTTTCGGAAGATCCCCTAGCATCGATACCTACCAGTGAGGAGAAGGATTTTTGTTCAATTCTCATCCAATCCGATGAAACTTGAACAAAAAATATATACATCTACTTTGAAACATACTCCTTGTGCTGTGAGACCATCTGCCCCCATCATGCCACTCATCAGGGGCAAGGAAATGCCGGGCAGGGAGGGAGAGGGAGCCTGAGGGAAGCCGCACGCTGATGTGGGGGAATCCTGCTCCCTCATTAGGCCTCTGCCAAGAGACCCTGGCTTCAGAGAGGGCACCGCCTCCGTCTGCAGAGCCAGACCTGGGACCACGCCGCCTGCAGCAATCCAAACAGATCAAGCCCAATGAAGAGCTATTGGGATACATGCTAGCAAAAAGTTCTTAGTGTTGTAAAACATTCGGTAGAAGATATTTCCTCCTTTAGAAAACAAAATGACTGAAAATAAATCCCATTAATTACTTTTTCACCCCCATACTTATCCAGAACTGGAAAATAAGGATAAATATCCTTATTTTGGCAGAGGCCAAAATGAGGTGATTGTGTTCCATTGAATGCTCCAAGTTCACAATATCATTTTCTAACCCAAGACTCTAACAAAAATTATAATACACCTCTCCAACTTTTATCCATGCTGTGCTCCTTGGTCTTAATGATGTTCACAAACAATCTCTAATGAACTGCTGAGCGCAATTGGTTGCACAGATGTTAACTTTGTCACATCAGCTTAAAGAAGGTCCCAAGAACAAACAAAAGATCTCTCTACATCACATCTATGTCCTTCTTTGTTGTTCTATCACAAGATCATAGTAAAATACATTCAAGAAAAAGGCTTAAAGGGTACAAATACATTTAAGACCCAAGCTACTCAGTATTGTTCCGCTATGGAATGCCGATTGCTAAAGTATGATTAGAACTGATTAATCAGAATATTTCAGCATTGGCAAACGCTAGAAGTGTGATGCATGATTAAGAGGATACAGATGTTTATAATCAGATGAAAAGCAAAAACATGTCATTAGTCGCTCAAGGAGCTCCGGCTGGAAGTGAAAGATGCCAAACCTTGAGGGAGCTCTCCAAGCAGATGGACTCCCTGCTGGACGGGCAGAGAAGCCAGAGGATTGTCCCCGATGAGTCCTGCCTGCTGGCCAAAGGACAGATCAGCGTTACCACAGGGTCACCCAGCATGGCTGCGGCACTCAAAAGAAAAACTGCAGACGCACAGCAACACACTAAAACCAGCGTTTAAGTTCACTCACCAACTTCTCCCTCAAATATCAGCATTTGACAATCCAGGCGTATAATAGAGAAGCACACCCACAGCATCACTCAGAAAACCCTCACTCTTCCTGAGAGAGCTTACCAACCACAACAAATCTGTCCCTTTTTACCTAAAAAAAAAAAAAACAGCTGGAACCCATCAAGCTTTTGCCTCCACCTCACACACCATCATCACTCACACAAAACACAACAGGGGGATTTTTTTTTTTCTCTTTACTGTGCAGCACCTGAGCCCAGAGAAGATGATTTCCCAGAAAGGCTTGCTAATGGAACAGAGGAGCAGAACAGAGAGGAGGAGGGGTGAAGATGAATCAAACAGAAGATGAAGGAGCAGGAGGAGCGATGGCATCAGGGCAGAGGCCAAAAGGTAAGGTTACCTGCTGGGCCTTAGCCTGATTCTGAAGGAGCAGCTGCAGCAGGGCCGCCGACAGGGCGGGGTTGGGCAGCAGTGGGATGGCAGGGGCCGCTCCGAGGAGACCTGCAAATAAACACCATCAATAAACTGAAAATTAACCGATAAAGAGCTCAGGAGGAGGACTGCTTACCCTGTTTGTGTCCCTGTGACAAAGTGTTGAGCAGCATCTTGAGAGTAGCAGGGTTATTAAGACCGGCGAAGAGCTGCATGGCTGTGGGGTCAGGGAGGAGACCTTTACCCCTGTTCACAGCCTTGTAGGTAGGAACGAGAAGAAAAACCATCAACAAAAAACAAACCAGAAAAAAATAAAACTGACTGGTGTGGGCATTTGTCATACACAGTGAAAAATCTCATAAGAATTTTGATTTATTGTTTATTATGATAAATTTCAGTTATTTCTGTCAAGTAAAATAAAACTGACAGTATGATCAGAAATTTTATTTTTGATCTACAAACGTATCAATAAATCAGTAGATTTGAAAATATTAGATTAAATGCATTTACTGTGTTCAGCTTGGTGAAATAAATCAAACTTTTTTTTTTTTAAGTAAGCAGCATCCTGAAGCCCATTTCAGATGAAAATGTTTTCCCAAGAATATTTGTGATGCAATGAATGCTGTCCCATGCAGTCACAATCCTGCAAAACTATTACCTAAAGATAAACGTTTTTTTTTTTTTTCCAACAATCTTTGTTATCACTATAGTACTGCAAGATATTGCGATAAAATTCTAAGTCCATATCACTGATTCCTACAACTGACCATGTAGCCACTGTACACAAATTTTCCCTTAGTACCATTGTCTGGGCAGCGATCAGTGCAGCAAGCATGCTTCTTCCAGGAGGGCCGGGGGCACAGAAGGACACCCTGATGTGCGTCCCGCCCAGCAGCCGACCGTCTCCAAGTCGCTGCGCCTCCTCAGTCATCTCCGCAGTGGCGAACTCCAGCACGGCGAAACGCCGGAAACTCCCATCTTGCCCCTGAGCCAACTACGGAGAGAAAGTCCAAAGGTAAAACCAACCCGGAGATCTACTTATGGACTAATTATTTTGTGCCATTTACTGAACTGAATGGCAGCTCAGACGCACAACAGACTCGTTTGAACTGGTTCTTCAGTATATCTTGAAAATCAGTCACATATAAACAGAGATGTGACTGATTTATTACATTCACTTGAGTTTTGTTAAAATTTTATGGTTTTATATTTAAAAAATATATATTTTATTTTGCCTCATTTTGTAGTTATGTTATTTATATTCATTTTCATCTTTAAAATTCCAAAATTTCCACATAACTACATTTTGCTACGTCTAATGATGTAATTTTTTTCTTATTTGAGTAAAATTTTTGGGTACCCTACCAACTTGTGCATATAAATCATACTTTTACACATACACTTCTGTTAAGCTTTCAATTTATGTTTCTACTAAATGTTTCCACCATTTTGTGAATTAAAAAAAGAAAGAAAAATCATTCTCAAGGTCACCAGCTGATCCTTTTGGTCTTTACCAGCAAATTCTGCCCCATCACTATAGAAACCTAGGAACCACATAAAAACTAGGGTAACAGTGAAAGATGTTAAAGACCAAGCATAAAGAAAAACATTAGAACAAATTAAAAGAATCCCAATACCCTCATGGTCAACTTGTCATAAGCGTAGCCTTTTTCACTCAGTTTCAAAAACATGTCACCTGATCTTAACCTGAATAAAACAAATATAATAACTTCAAAAGCATTTCTTGAAAATTTGTTCATTATTGTTGTTGAGGAAAAAGGAGGAATGAGTTATTGAATTCATTATCTTGACAAGCAGCAGAGTGTTTGTGCGTGTTGAACCTGACCTGGCAGAAAACCGGAGAATGGGTGTCTGCCAAAGCGTTTCGGAGGTCCTGGGCAGTCAGGAGGTTCGGGGGCAGCCGGTCCACACACAGACACTTGGAGTGCAGTTGCGGGTATGTGAGCGAGCCCACTTCGGTCCAGTGGACGTAGAGCATGCGGGAGCCCAGCTGCTTCCCCAGCAGCTCCGACTTCGCTCGGGCCGCCGAGTCCTTCTTCATGTACTCCACGAAGCCGTAGCCCTTCGAGTGACCAGTAGAGGCGCTGTACACCAGGAAGCAGCGCTCCAGGTTGCCGAAAGGTCGCACCAGCTCCTCGAACTGCTGCTGGGTGAAGGCCCGGGGCAGGTTGGCAATGCACAGCAGGGCGTCGGTTGGCTGCAGCTGCACGGAGATCTCTCTGTCCCGCAGCATAATCTGGTGGAACTCCTTGATGGCGCACTGGGCCTGCTCGCCATTGAGGAGCGTCACAAATGCTGGGAGAGATGGGTGGGGAGAAAAGAAAAAAACAATACAAACGTGGAATGATGTGAAAACCAAATAAAACTTACAAAAATCAGAAATAAAACAAAGACGAAGCTATTCAAACAGATTCACGCTGTGAACCCTGTTGTTGACACCGTTTTCTCTTAAGCTTGTCAGATAAAAGACGACGCTGATGGCAAAATGTCAGACGACACCATCTCTTCTGCCAGAGCAACCTAACTGCTCTCAGCGAGACTGACAGCCGGCTCAGAGTCGCTGACAGCCACATCAGGACTTGAAAAGCTGTGGTTTTGTTGACGTTCACTTTATCCAAAGTGACAGACTTCTGATATTGTGAAAATAAAAAATTAAGGGCCTTGCAACAGCTTGGCAGTTTCAGTGCAGTCACCATTTTCACCACAGCTATTCATTTTTCCCAATATTATTATTATTGTCAACCTTCTGGAAAAACATGGCATTGCAACTGCAAAAAAGTCAAAAGCAAGCATCTTTCAGGAGCTTCTGTTTTATCAAATTTCCTATTCCTTGTTAGGGATGCAGCTAACACAGACACTGATAATGCAGCTTTAGTTGAATTTATGACAAAGCAGTGGGAAAATCGTGACAAAAGGAGTTTATGACTGCCATAATGATGAATTACTGGAACACACTGGGCATTTTAACCACGGTTTTTATGTTCAAGTAGTTTGATTCTGAAGCCATTTCCCCTTGTGCCTTACTAGTTTTGATGCTCATATTTAATACTGCAGTCAAACTATTTTTATACAGAGCACAAATATAAACCTAAAGGCTGCTGTACATATAAAAACTAGACTTTTTTTAAAACAATCTAAACACCGCAGTGTGTAGAGGATGGCGGTTAATAGTACCTTAGATGTTTCTAAGGATAAGATAGGAAAACTTACATTTCTTAGAGGTACTGTTTAATAGCCCATCTAGGGACAAGTGCTGCGAATTAGCTGCTGCTATTCCACTATGACGCAAACATGGGACTGCTGTTTTGTTCAGTTTGTCTATGTGCGTCTGACCTTATCAGATAAACATAATAATATCAATAACAACAACAACAACAACAGTTCTAATCCTACATAAAGCTTTTGGAAATAAAGAGACACATTTAGTAATTTGATTTGATACAAAAACATCCTCTAGGTCTGTCTACTTTTATTTTGATCCACAAAATAAAAGTAGCATAGATACAATACCAATATTTTTTTTGCCTTTATCAATAAAATATTGCTAAATATAATCTTGCTGTTTGAAGAGGAATTTATATTAAAAATCGTAAATAAGGGTTGAATGTTTTACAAATTTAAGTCTATTAACAAAATACAGAAAAGTGTTAAAAAAAAAAAAAGTGTCTGGCTTAAGTCAACAGAAGCCAGACGAAGTGTTATTGTTAGCAACACACATTCCCTGAGAGCAGTTTGTGTGCGTCATGTGAAGGTAGAATATTTAGTAGTTCATTTAGAAACAGAGTCTTAGGTTTATGTATTCAGTCCAGGTAAATTGTCTTATTAAATGTGTGAGAACATGCTTTTTTAGCAAAGTTTGCATCCATAACTTTGACGCTTATAGTTTTAGAATCTGGATGCTTTATTAATCTAAGAGGGACATTATGGTCTTACAAATGCTCACTCCCAGTGTGCAACTGAAAAATTTAATATGACAAACAATACATGTAAGAGAGAGAAAAAAGATGCTCCTAAAACATAAAGGCAACACAGCTAAAACATTAGGAAGAACAGTTTTGAGCAAATGAAATTATTTTAACCTATGAACATTTGTAAGTTTTCTGTAAGTTGGTTCAAAGTACATTTACCAAACACTTCAAAATATTGCAAACAAACTATGATCAGCTGCACTACAGCAAACAGTTAAACATGAATTATACTAGCTTTTGATATTACTTTGAGGGATTTAGTCACCAAAATAATAAGTTAAACCAACCTGTGCCCTTGTATTTGTCAACAAAGCAGTACTTTAAATCATAGTTTCCCAACAGCTCATGGACCTCCTGTGAATAAACATTTACAGAAAATAAAAAAACATTAGAAAAAAGGTGTCTTCAATAGCAAAACTTTACAAAAGTGAAACCTCAGTGCTTTTTTACTGTGAGAAGGATGCAGGCTGTGATACATGGGTTAAAGTGCTGAAATTGAGATTTTGAGCCTGACAATTAACTCTTTCACGTCCACAGTTAAACTAGTGCACCTGTGAAGAGAAAGGGGAGTGGAGGGGCAACTGCCTCATTGTTGAGGCAGAAATTCTGCATTGCTTTTGCCCATTCACAAACAAATACTGACGCTCTCTAGCATTTTCTGACTCGTTTTGTCTCTACGCCTTCCACCTTTTGTTACAGGACCCTCACATCTCGAACTCCCTGTGCTCCCCCCACTGCCTGTGGACAATGGTACTGCCCGCAGGCCTACAGCTCCCCACGAGTCAGGCACGTTCCAATCTAAAAATAGATTTAAAAAGTACAAAACATCAAAGAGAGACTAAGACTGCTACGTGAAACAATTAACTCGCGTCCTGATTAAACACCTGTTGGAACTTGTCTTGTTAATTTGACCTGGGAAACCCCAAATATCAAACGTTGCTAAGTTGGTGAAACAGGCCACAGATGACCACTATTGCCCAAACAGCTATCCCATCACCGGGCATTTGAGATAAATTGCAGTCTTTTCAGACATGTCACGGTGTATATGATCCAGTAACACTTTCAGAATAAATTTGATACTTTTTGTCCATAAGTAAACAGTCGCAGACTAAGCCTACACATCCTGTCAGCAAAAGTTAAAAGGCAGGGTTAAAAGGTTTAGCAGGCTAACATTTGTAGCATGATAGGCATATTGAAGCTAGGTTAACGTTTAGCCAAACTGCTCACTAAAGCATGCACAAGTTCACATTTACCTGATTAGTAACATCCGGTGGTAAATGTTTTATTATTATTTTCCTACGGTTGTAAAACTCCCGACGTGTTCTCTCCAAGCGGCTCTCAATATCTTCAGGACTCAGTGGTATCAAATCCTCATCGACCCTTCGTTGACATTCTGGGCCCGATGTGGCGTCTTCTTCCACCGAAGCGAATTCGGGGTAACGGTGACGGTCACCGGCCATAAAGTTTTCTTTTTCCGTAGCGAGGTCGTGATTTGCGCTAAATGGTCGAGAAACAAATGTGGGCCCGCTGTCTGCGCCTTCATCCGTGCCTGAGGTGGTACTAAGAGACACGGCAGCCGCCATAGCCGGAGTTCGGTGGAGGTTTAATAGGGCTTGAAACTTGGTCAGATTTTGAGCAGTTTAAACAATACACACATGGACCCAGCGACGCTTCTCATTGGACGAGCGGGGAACGCATTCTCCATGACTACGACGCAACGTGCCGTGGGGGCGGGGCGACGCTTCCAACTAGCATGTCCACCTGTTATGTATGGTAGACCGCTGTACTGTAACAGTTTCGTAGCAATTAAAAACAAAACCATTGCTAAAAAAAAAAAGAGAACAAATCTGACATATAATTACAAATCTGTCAATGTATCCATAGATAGGGTTTGTTTAGAAACCGAAGGGTGAAACTTAATACATTAGAATATTGTTGGAAAGTTAAATTATTTCTGTTCAAAAATGTTTTATTGATCCCAATCAATAAAACATTGATTACGATACAGATGTAATACTTAAATGCTATAAATAATCATTACATGGCGATATAAGTCAATTGTTATTTCTGTTTATTGTAATGCCTTAAGGCTCATAAAAACCAAAAATTTACATTTTCAGAAAAGTAGAATGTTTTTAATATTGCTAATTTTGAAGCATCCCAAATAATTGTAACAAAAAACGTCAGACATAGAAGTTAGTTACATACTATGTATAGTATGTCTACTATATAGTATGTCCTCTAAACTTCATAGAGGCTCCTTTTGAATAAATTGCTGTATTAGTGCAGAGTGGCATGGAGGTGATCAGTCTTCAAACCCAGGTTTAACAGGTTGGACTGGATAAGTGTCAGTCACAGATAGGCATACTTCTATTCTTCCTAGGCAAAACATTTTTTTTTTTCAAATGTTCAGGGGGCTTTGGTCTTATTCACAAATTATGATGAAGGTTTTTGATAGCTTATCCTACTTTTCCAAGCATTTATGTCTCTTTTCTTGTCACTGTATGTCTAGTAAATTGCTCCTTTTTATGATCATTGTAAAAATCTTACCAGGAGACATCACTTTTCAATTAGCTAAAGAAAGACTAAAAACTAATTCCTTTTAATATTTTTTAAATTATGTCATTTTAAATGCATATTAAAATAATAATCTCCCCAGTCTTTTACTACATACTTTATCTTGTTTCTTTGTGTATTTGTTTTTTAAATTTGATTCTATACCATTTTTTTTTTTTCAAAAGCTTGAAGAAAACCATAAAAATATATTTTTTGTGGTTCATGGCAGGTGGATGAACCGACAGACATTCACAAACGAGTTCAGCAAGCTCCCACTGTTTCACCTCACAGAGTCATACTGACCTGTTCCACAGCAGGAGAACCATGTTAACACTACAGAGAAAAGTTTTTACTTTTTCCATTGTTTGAGACTGCAGCCGGTTGCATTGAAAATAAATACCGCAATGCTGTGGTGAAAAAGAGGAATGAGAGATATCCTGTTTTTAACATAGAATATTATGTTTTCTTAAGGTTCTGTGCAGTACTGTATTTATCCGAAGTGTGTTTTCCCTCACAGTTATCCAAAAACTGATTGTAGTGGGATATCAATCCCTGAAAAGCAATGTAAAAGAAATCTGAAACTTCTTTCTTTTCATTTTAGAACAATAGTACTAAATACTTCACACAGAGAAATGACACTAAGGAAAAATCATGTGCCTGCAGGGGGCATTGCAGTCCAGAAAAGACGCATTAAGGTGCTAAAATCAAGCAATACAGTCTTAATTTGAAGGAACTGATGTTTTTTTTTTTTTTACCACACTATTAGTAAAATGATGCCTGGCATCCCTTCAGTTTTGTTTCTTCAGTGACACCAGGTTCACTTAGTAACGAACCTGCATAATCCTTTCTGTCCTCATGTCTTTCAAATAAGAAAGTATGTGACTAACTGCGCACATATTTTTCTGTATCATGTGACATTGTAATAAAACAAATACCCTGTAGAACATTTGGCTGCCATTGAATGGTTCTTCGCTAATCTGCTGTCTTGTGACTTACAACAGTGTAATGTAAAATTGTAATATAATTTAGTTCAACAGTCACAGTTAATATATATTTCAGCTTTAATAAAAGCAAAGATTGAAAAGGTTTTACTTGATTTCTAGTTATTTTTTACAAAAGAGCATGCAAAAACAACAAACACTTAAACATGTACAGAGAATAAAAATGAAACACAGAAATACCAACTTCCTGATGAATGAAAGCCTGTATAGCTACAAGCCATTTATTTTAACCACTCAAAGCCTCCACTTTTAACATGATGCTTAACTATGTGAGGACAAAAGACAGTTCTGTATCACCTTACCTACAGACATCAGAGCATATCTGTGTACTTTACATTTTTAAACATACGAAGACATCTTTATAAATAGATGAATCAAGAACTGTACATTTTAAGTGAGAAATATGGCTACACTTTGAGCATCACCAACTAATCACCAAGGAAGATCTTCACTGACTCCACTCAGCAAATCTGAGACATGGGACTGAATGACCAGTCAAGCATTTTCCGTGCTGACTCGAACCTTTCGATGAGGTTACTGAACGTAGGCCGATTATCAGGATTTGCATCCCAACACTGATCCATCAACAACTTCACCTGGGAAGCAAAAAATAAAGAAGATCCTGAACCACTCAAACAAATGCTGTATTTTTAAAACACACACATAATTGTTATATTTTTGTACTCAAAGGCATATATTTGGTTTTATGAGACCAAGTAATACAAAATGCAGGGACATTTGATCATCAAAGAGCACAGAGATCTTAAACTGTGTTGAATTTTGGACACCATAACTTTGCAAGAAAGGATTTTTGAAAATAATTTTCATCACAAGGAGACTAAAACAACATAAATAATCCTGTTGCTTCAGCTGCAAGCTCCTCTGCCTTCTCCCTGTGGACCGACATCCCTCTTGCCTCTGATTGTTTGTTTCTGACCGGTACATTTCTGCAGATGGCTGTAGGACCACAGGGTGGAGGCAGACGAACCAGATTTTGTTTTTCACAGACTGTCTCATATTATACTGTCAGGACAAAGCACAGAATTAGAAAATACGTAAAATAACATATTTTTGTACACTGCAAAAGACTAAATCTTAAAATGCATTTTTGGACTAGTTTTTAGTGCAATTTTTTCTTTGGATTAAGACAAAACTAACTTAACAGTAACTTTTCAGCAAGATGTAGAGGCTTGTTTTAACTAAATAGTTCCATAATGAATCATGATAAAAAAGTACTTGTTCCAATAGCAGATTATTTCACTTGCAATTCAATTTTCTTGTGTTACAAGTTAATTTATCTGCCAATGGAACAAGTACTTTTTCATCAATATTAAGGAATTATTTACTTAAAACAAGACACCATATCTAAGTTAGTTTGTCTTATGTCAAGTGTACTAAAGTATTTGCACTAGAAACTAGACCAAAATGACTTGGTAAGATTTTGTGTTTTTGCAGTATAAAAGTTACCTTCCTCAGCTTTAAGTGATAATAATAACCTTAATACTGGGTGCACTACTATTGTGAGCTTGCTAGAAAGTGTAACATGAAGTATTATGACAGGTCATAATAATATTTTTAAACAAAGTTGTGATAACATTAATGACTTTGAAAAATTAATACTGTTGCACCCTTAATAATATTTCTTCATTACGGTTTATTTATTGTTACCTCATGTGGACAATCTCTGGGACAAGGCAACCTTTGATTTCTCTCCAGCAGCTTTATGAGTTTCACCACATTCATGTGTTCTTCCTTATCTTCTGACATTTCAATGAACTTCTACAAAACACACAGGGAAAAAAAAAACATTCTTTTCAGACTCAGAATGCAATTATTTCTGACTGTTCTTGTATTTTGTTTGAGCTCTGAGTCTGTTCACAACATACAGCTGGAGGACTCTGGCGATGGTCACAGCGCGTCAGGATCTCATACAGCGTAACTCCAAACGACCAGACGTCAGAGGCAAATGAGAATTTGAGCTCCTTCAAGCACTCAATGGCATACCTGCAAAGTGCAAAGCATGCGAATGTAAGTGCTAAAAACACACCAACTATCACTTTGATACGGTGCATGAACTGACCAGTAGACAGGACTGTCTCCGTCCTCACGAACCCGATAGTAGATTTCTCCTTCTGGGATGTACTTTGTTAGGCCGAAGTCTCCGATCTTTACAACATTTTTGTTTTCCACCAAAACATTTCGAGCAGCAAGATCTCGATGCACATAGCGCTTTGAGTGCAAGTAGTCCATCCCCTGGAAAAGAGTGCAACACAACATTTGGAAAAATGCTGTGATACTAAATGTTTTGTCAGTATACATCCAATTTTTTAAAATATATATGAACTTTGTGTTACCCTATCTGATAAAACTCTGGTCAGATATATCATGAGAAAACATGAAAAAAGCTTAAGAGATATAAATACTTTTCCGAAGCATTGTAAACTATAGTACAAGTACTAAATACTCAACCGCTGAAACTCACCTGACAGATCTGCTGAGCAAACATGAGGCACTGGGTCGAACTGGTTTTATTTTTAGGAAGATACTCTCGCAGACTCCCCAGAGGAACGTATTCCATTATGAGCTGGACCTCTTGTCGTCCTGTGAATGCACAATGCAGCAGTGTTCTTATCTTGCCATTTTATTACATTCAACATGATGACCTGAACTAATGCTCAGCAGGCTGAAAGCTGAAAGCTTAAAATATTGCCATTCAACAAAAGCTGTGGTGTGCTTAGTATAGATTTTCAATTACTGAATGCAAATCAAAATCTCCCGTTAACAGGGAACTGTCGAGCTGAACAAATATATTTAAGTGGACAGATGATGTCTCAGAGCTTACCGGCTTCAGTGCATAAGCCCTTGTACTTCACAATGTTGGAATGATAGAGAGACTTCAGGATTTCAATTTCCTTCATCCAGCTCTGAGGTGCATTTCCGTTCTCTTGCTTTAACGATTTTACTGCCACAAACTCTCCTGTCCCATCGCTGGATGGGTCATACTGGTACAGAGTGACTTTTCCAAAATGTCCCTGCAGACAGAGCAATGAGAATAATCACTTTCTTAACACATGGGAACAGAAAAGTGTGGCTTCTGGAGCTCACCTCCCCTAAGTCTCTCATCTTCCTCAGGTAGCGCTTTTGGAACACGCTGGGGTCCATGGGTGGGAGAGTGTCAACTGGGGATATATCAGGATCTGGATGGATAAAATAAACTCTTTTAGGTAATTGCACAACAACATATCAAACCAAACTTCAAAAGCAAGGTGTGGAGGCTAGTACTGACTCATCTGAATGAGTTTTGTGAGTTCTCTGAGGATAGTTTGAAATGTAGGCCTCTCATTTGGCTCATATGTCAAGCACATGCTGATGAACCTGGCCAGTTCCTCGGAGGATGGGTTTGCCAGACGGCCCTTCGTCTGGTAAAAACGCTCTTTCTGTTGGGTAGAAGACAGTGAAAAGGACCTCATACAGAACTCTAGAAAGTTAGCGAAGCTGAAGTTTAAAGTTTCAGCATGCACTTACTTCAGGCAACGTGCAGCTGCTCATCGGAAGATTAGCATTGTTGAAGATTTCAAGCAGTGTGACGCCAAAACTCCATTGGTCTGCAGTACTCTCAATAGGAGCGCCACTGTCAATGCACTCTGGAGCAATCCAGGGTATCCGATCCAAACGTTCTGCAACATGGAAAAGAAGTCATGATAAAGCTCCACATGAAAAGTGATCAACATTAATCTTGATCTATTACTTAAGGAAACAGAGTGAATATTTTGCTTTGTAGTAATTCTGGGTTAAACATGCTTGTTTACGACACAGTAGTTGAAAACACACAACTAGGTTTGGCTTTTTTTTTTTTTTGACAACAGCCTTAAATACCACAGAGTAATGATAGCAAGACAACAGGAAGCGGAACACAGGAAGTGGTGTAGTCAAACTTTCCGGTTTCCTTAATCTGACTGAAGTGACTGAAGCACTTCAAAGTTAGAAAACATCTGTCATTAGTTATGTTCAGTCTTTTACCAAATAATACCTTCTCGTGATAGGACATTCAGCGCAATTCCAGGATCACTCAGCTTGATGAAAGGAGAAGTTCCAGGTTCCAAACCTCCCCGTGCAACCAGAACATTCTTGGCACAAACATTTCCATGAACAAGTCGTTTTGTCTCCTAGTGTAAAAAAAGGTACAAGTCATCACTTTTTATCTGCAGTTTCCTATTTTTTTGTCTGATTTGTTTGATTTAAAGTCAGTTTAGACATATATTTATTTTAAATAACAGGCAAATTAAGCTCTAAATGTAAGGTTATATGAACAGAGGAAACACACAACTTGCATAAATGATTTTAAAATGTTAGAGAGAATATTTCAACATTTCTTGTCTGAACACAGCAAGTAAAGTTCAGTTAGACAGATTCAGTCTCTTATTCTGTGCCTCAGTTTGTTTGTGTAAGACTACTTACATATCAGTAATAATTAAAGTTACGCAAACACACAATTAGACCAACAGAAAGGTGTTTGAACTCACGAGATAATTGAGAGCCCTTGCAAGCTGGAGGGATACAACGAATTTCCACTGAGCTGTGATGGAATTTTGTTCTCTGCGGAGAAAAACATCAAGTGGGCCGCACTCCAGGTATTCCTCCACCATGATGTCTGTTCAGGCAGAAACACATCGAAGAAGTCTAGCTTGTTATGATGCAACAAAAATGCAAACAAAGTCAAATTATCTTTAAAATAGAATAGACTGAGTGCAACTTTGCATTCACTGTGGTGTTGGATTTAAAGATTTGACTATGGAGGTAGAACAGGGACACAAATGAGGAAGTTATTAAAAGAAGAACTGAGCACAGAACTGTAGCTGCCCTTACTTTCAGATCCTTTGACAGACACACCGTGCACAAACACCAGGTGACTGTGAGATACCTGGCTCATGAGGCTTGCTGTTTCAAAAAAGGCCTAAGACAGAAAAGAGTACAGTAGCTTAAAACACAGGCTCAAAATACACAAGAATTTGATGCATGTATGTAAAATCACATGGCTTACTAGAGCAATATCTTTATGGCTTTCCTCTAAGATTTTTAGAACCACTCTGATGCCTTTGTTTTGGGAGAAGTTGTTGTTAAACCCATTGTCTGTTTCTCGCAACATTAACTGTCCTGAGTAAATGTTAGTTCTTGTGCCGCGGCCCAAATGATGTTCCTGCGGGTGAACACAAAAGCATGTCTGATCAGAAAAACAACAGGGAATGTATAGCCTGCCTTAATGTGCATGTGGAAAAAGTATGGTCACCTGTTTTATCTCTTTGTCTTTGATCTGATGAAAGCGAAGCTCTGTCAGGTTCAGAGGCAAGCAGTCAGAATAGCTGCGTTGGTCAATGCCTTGCCTCTTCAACAGCAGATTGGATATTTCTGCGAGGCAAAAACCACATTGTCACATTCTGTCCTGGAGACGTGGTGTCGGTGGTATGATATACAGAACAATATTTCTGGACATCTAAATTACAAACCTGCTTGTCTCGGTAAACAGCATTTCTTGACAGTAAAGCTGTCCGACCCAGACTTGAGCACATAGGTTTTGAGGTTATCTGTGAGCTCCTTCACACTGGAGAACTCTTTATCCCAGCCTTCCATGCAGAACACCGAGCCCTTCTGCTGGATGCGAAACTGCTTGTGGCTTGGTTTTGAACCATTCTGTTTAAAAAAAAATAAAAAATACAGAATCTGAAAATTATGAGCCTCGCTGCAATAATTCCCAGAGACGAGCGTGGGTGTTGACTTACCTCGTTTCTGTTTAGCACAGCAAGGATGATGCGATGATAGTCGAGGGCACTCCAGCGGACGAGGAAGGCTCCCTCCTCTCCTGTCTCCCTTTTCAGCTTGTGTAACACAAAGTCCTCACTGCAAGCATACCGCATGATATAACCCTGTCTTTATAACCTGTTTGTGTCTGACTATGCCACGATTAGAGTAGAGAACTCACTGCATAGGTCCGTGCAACATATTTGCTTCACTCAACACCACCCTTGGGGGAGCCACTTCATGACAAAGATAGTGGTGGGCGTCTGCAGTCAGCCGATAGTATCCATCTAGCAGGGAGATGAAGGCACGGGCCTCCTGGCTGGAGTTCATCTGTACCTCCTACATATACACATAGAAACACCAATGACTTGCAAACTACGCTTCCACCTCGAGACAAAAGTTTAAAACCTAACAGAAAGCCCAAAGCAAAAAGTAACCCCAGAGCACTTAGTCACACACTTAGAAAACAAATGAAGCACCTCTGGTAAAGATTCCTAAACAGCAAAGTAGATGACACACTTTTGTAATTTATGCTTTACTTTTTTAAAAACAGATTATTTAAATCTACAATGAAGATATTTATCTTTCTGTTTCTCTGAGGTATAAATACTATGTGACCCCCTCTTCAAAATGGCAAAGACAAGAAAGTACGATGTGAATTGATCTTCATAAATAGGGTGATAGCAGTAGAGAAAACGGCTCACTTAAACATGAGTTATTCATACCTCTGAACGATTTGTTTTCATTCACCTCTTATATGGCGAGAGACAAGCATCTCTCGCCATGTAAAATGAGTAATAATTATGGAGTAAAAATAAAGTTTTTATTTACATTTAACTAAATATGACATATAAAATTGTACCTTTCAGCTTTTTGCATGTTTCCACCTGTATCTTGACAGTTTATCTTTGGTTACTACAAGCTATTACTAAGATTAAGATTTTTTGGATATGTCATAAAATAAAGGATGAATATGTGGACAACCACCTGATCTCAACTATTCGGTAAAATGAAGACTATTATACTGTAGGCCTCTTTCTCCTCCAGTGGCCTTTGGAATCGTTTTAAAGTTAATGGCACCATCAATACTTCACATTTTCAGTGTAAGATTGGAGCTACTGTATTAAGATGGACATTTATTTTAAGGCTTTTTTTTTTTTTTTTTTTTTTTTTTTTTTTACAGATCTTTACCATGTGTGGAAATACTATTGGGTGGTGTAAGTACCACACAATGAACTTCAACTTTTAAAATGCCTAATAATCTGCCAAGATGATTAGCAAGTGTAAACTAAATCAACATTAGTGATGCATTGCATGTGCATATTGCATTAGTAGAAGGCACATAGAAGCATAAAAAGTACTCTCACCATGCAGTGACTATTCTGAGTGCTGATGCACACATTAGCTTCAGTAATGGCGATGTGAATTATTTCGCGGAAATCACAGAAGAAAGTCCATTCATCAGGAGGATTTGAAGTAGACTGTTTTGGTGTTTTCTGGTTCACATAGCTGCCCCTGTGGTAAGAGTTTTCCTCTGCCTAGAAAAAGAAAGCAAGAAAATCGTACAGAGAGTGAAACGTCCACATAATAGGAAGGATATGTCACAGAATTTTAATGTTAAATCGTCTAGTGTGCGGACAAACCTTTTGAGTTTTCAACATTCTCCACTGAATCCCCTTAGTGCCAGACACCATAATTTCATGGGTGAATGGAGCTCTGAAGCCTTTCTTTGAATCACCATTGCTTTCGTTGATGGAGTAGGAGATGCTTTCATCCCCGTCCTCCGTCAGCTGCAGGCGAGTTACAGAGAAAGTCTCTGTTCCGAAACTTGGAACCAAGTTTTCAAGGGTGGAGATGTACTTATACATGATTTCATGGGCACCCAGCTGCCCCTTATCTACAGTGTGCTGCTGGAAGGTCTGCACAAATTCAGTAAATACACGGCGGATCCTGATTTTAGTCAGAAAGTTGTCTCTGGAAATGTTCTCCGCAAATGTTCTTGGAATGCAGTTCTGGAAGCTGAAGGTAAAAACAGAGTCAAATAAAGACATACATGTATCACAGCAGCACTAACCCTTTAAAACATTTCTATTATTAGAACAATTAAATAAGAGCAAAGCATTGTGTCGTAATTACCCAATTTTTCCAGCAACTTCCTGTAAGTTCATCCCCTTTTGCATTGCGAGGTGTGACAGGTGGAGTACAGCCATGCCCAAGCTCTCGTTTTTGAAACGATTGTTTTCCACATCAGACTTTGGCTCTTCCACATTATTCACAAATTCATACTTGGCCTACATTGGAGACAAAAAAAGCAGAGATTGTGTCACTTGCTTAAAGAAAATAAGTAGCATACACTCAACAGAAGCAGGTGTATGTCACATACCTGGGCAAACAGATACTCCAAAGATGTAATGTCAAGAAGAGGGGAACCTGTATTATTATCTGTCCCAGATTTGAGGGTGTGGCGGGACACAGTTGGCTCCTTTTCATTGAGTCCGTGCCAATTGCGAAAGTAAAACCTGGACATAAACAAAACAGACCGCTTACATTAATATCCTTACTGTGTTTATGCAGTAATCCATGCAAAGCATTATGCAAATGCAGACTAACCTCATACAGTAGTGAACCAATTCACTGGAGTTCTCATCTGGACTGAAAACATGGTTCGGACTGTACCAGTATTTTGTTTTTGGGTTGTACAACGCGAATAAGACATGGCACAGTGGTGTTATCCCTACGGGGAGAGACCATGAGGTTACACCCATAACAAAATAAAAAAGAATATCCTCCATTTTGGTGTTTGAGGTCAGCTGTCACTCTCACCTACAGCTTCTGCAGCTGAGATGCACAGGTCCTCTGCTGTGACATCTCCACTGGTATGAGACAGATACCTCTCCCCACCTTTAGTCCAGAAAAGGTAGACGTGGATGCCATGAGACTGTGGGGCCTCATTTGGACCTGGGATCTTTCCCGACTTTAAACAACCTACTTTTCTAGGCATGTTGGACACGATCACTGGCAGAAAGACAAGATCAAATGGTTAGTGACTCATCTGCAGTCACGTAGACATAGGCTCTGTTTAGACTCAGGAAGTAAGGGGTAATTGTGATACCTTTAAATTGGTAAGCTCTTTATACCTACTCTAATATTATGATTATTAAACTCATAGCTTGAAAACTGAAACAAAACGATGAAATAGCTTTAGTAAAACGATCTGATTATGCTTTTTTTTTTAAGGCCTTCCGGGATTACAACTTGTCAAACTTACAATTTACATCACAAATACAGCCTTAAAGGGAAATACACCACAATATTATTATAAAAGTAACTAGGGCATATAATAAGGTCAAGTCATAGTGCGACCAAAAGCGAAAACTCATTAACATTCATCCGGTGCCATAACAAGGAAATACATTAGCCTACATGTTTATAAACATCGTTGTGGTTGAAATATATCCGTTCACTTCAGAAACGTGGAGAAATATTACCGTTAACGTCGAGCTCGTTCCGAATGCGTTGTTTTAAAAGAACCGCGGCGTCATGAACTGTGGGTTCAGCTTCATTGTTTACGGAGCGTTATTTCCCCTTCACCACTTTCTCTCTCCGTTTCTTGCGAACTGTGAGTGTTGCGACAGGACGCTGCTTCCCGAAAGCAACGTGACCACTCCCTCCTCCGGCTGCTTCAGTGGGCAGGTCCCTTTATGCGCTTAGCCTTCACGCGCTTAGCCGTTACACCAGGAAAGACCCTAAAACCACTGAGTAGGAGGCAATTTCACACAAATTTATTTGAATATTTAGCTATAAATCTGTCCATTCATTATTAGTTTTAAAACCTAAGTTATTACATAATAATAATTCTGTAATTAAATACTAATTTAAAGTGTCATTTGATATGAGATGTATTACATATTAATATAACTTTTTACTCTGTAAATTGTAGTAATGGCAATACTTCTACAAATACACTCTCTAATAACTATTAGCTAAACAGACTAACAAAAACACATTAATGACGTAAAGAGAAAATTAACTATGACTATGTTGTAAAAAAAAATAAATACAATGCTTTCCGTATTTGGGATCTCTCTTTGAATAACATGCAAGGGAAATTTACTTTGAAACTACTCATCCTAATAATTGTAATCATCTGTGGGAGAAACTAGATGAGATTTTGCTTTGAGTACATCCTTATACATTTCTATACCTACATTTTGTACCTTATCTCAAACACTTCAAACAGATCATTCCTCCTGATAAAAACTCAACCAGCTCCAGAAAGCCTCCCATTAAGCTCCAACCGTTTCAGTTAAGCTTCCAGTTTATACACCTTTTTGTTTATTCCGTCCATCATCCATGCAGTTCATCGCCCACCTATTGTGAAACCCTAACAGCACTCTCAGATTATGATGCAGTATTGTTACTTGGAAGAGGCTAATTATATGTTCAGGTGTTACAGTCAGGTTTGTCCACTCAGTCCGTATAAACAACTTATCTCCTCACCCCGACACTACCGGAGTAAAACAGCCCACATTTTCCACGAGGATTCATTTTATTTAGTCGCTTACAGTAAAATCAATCAATGTCTCTGAATGACTAAGCCAACATAAACATAAGAGTGTTTTGAACCATCAGCTACGACATGCAAATGTCCGAGTAGTCTAGTTGTCAAAACAACAGCATGAGTTGAGAACCCATTCACAGTGCCACATGATCTGATAAAGGTCAATGACAGGTCTTTGGACTGAATGAGCTCTTGCTCCATCTTTTCAACTATTCTCAAGACGTTGGGAAAAAGAGTAAACCTTGAGAAGCACACGTTTAGATTTTGGCTACATTGAGTAGGCATAAGCAAAAACATTGTGAGAACACTGGCTGTAATTCTATTTGAGGCCAAGGAGTCACCAATTTATTTGTTGCATGACCATATTTTTCTGTAGACAAAACATCTTTTACACTTACACTACTACAAGATGCCTTGCTCTCTTCCTTTCAACTTCCATTTTAAGTGTATTTTCAAATTACAAAGCATACACTGACACAAAGTCTTAGATAAGTGGACAGTTTAACGTTTACTCCAAGAAGGTAGTAGAAAATGTCAAATTATGTGTATAAGCTAAAACAAAACTCTTGCAATAAAAAAACTGTCCCAAAGGAAGCACAGAAAAGTCTGCACTCTACACCGGCAGAAAGAAAACAGACATGTTGGATGATACTTAGACAAGTGTGTACAAATAAATGAAAGGACACAGCTTCAGTGGTGACTTTTAGCACAATTAACATTTTCATGTCCAGGTGGGGTCTCTGATACCCCCAGGTTGTGTTGGTACGTGAACATTCTTCCCATATATCTCAGCAAAACATTTTCAAAGAAGTTATTTCATTCATCTGCGAACTAATCATACACATAATGGGAGTTGCAATACAGTGGGTGAGCATATTTGCAAAAACAAAACCCAAAAAGGAAAACAAATCAGTTGGGCCAATCTGGTCATTCCTTCTTTGTTTCTTCTTGCTCCTGTTTCACCTCTTCATAGGTGGGTTCCTCATCTTTTCCTTCCACATCCAATTTGGCATTAGGGACCCAGAGCCCAGAGTCGATGCATCTCTTCATGTGAAGTTTTGCCTCCTAAAATTATGTGAATGTAAACCAGAGCTCGTCAAAATGCAAACCTAATTCTCGAAAAGACAATTGATTAAAAATAAAATAACTTACAGTTGGGTCCATTTTGCTGATGACGTCTTGTAACATTTGGATGTCTTTTTCATCGAAGCATTTCTGCATTTCCTGCAATTGTCAACATGCCATACAAAACTCAAGAATTTACTATAAAAAGCAAATACCAACAAGACTAATAGGGTCGCTGGTGAATGGTGAACTTACAGCTGGCAGAGATTCATAGACTTCAACGGGATCGAGTCCACCGGGTCCCAGGCGCTTCTGTCGTTCTTCTTCTTCCAGTTCCTTCATGGCCTTCTCTATGCGAATCTTTGCCCTTCCTCTAACTCGCTCCTTGAATGACTCGAGCTCGTCATTAAATGCATCCTGGTACTGCTGATCAGCCGTCTGGTTAAATGCATACAGTACAAAGACTGGGTTTTAAGATTTTCCAGCACACTTATTATCTGGGATTTTGACTGAATCTTTGAAAAGAATACAGGAACTTAATCAGTTTTGTTCAAAAACTAGAGGAGTTAAACTGCACACCGATGTTTAAAAGTCTTGTTTCTGCGTTTGTTCATTTCATATTTGTTTCCCAAAGAGCCAGGCATCCCAGAAATCTTTTTAAGTGAACGCTTTGAAAGTTTGCTCTTTAGACATTAGATGTTTCTTCACATTTAATTATTAGTTAATTGTTGATAATTAACCATTTTCAGATAAATGGAATCATCTTATGGTTGACACATTGCTCCAATGCTGAAGACAAATATTTTAGATATCTATAGCAACACATAGATGTGTTTTAAGTTTGACTTCTTTACACTTTGAAGTCAGTAGTGTGATTTTTTTCAAGGTGTTGAGAGTAGTGAAATATACATAGATAATATATAAAATATAGGTAAATATAGGTCAGCCCTAAAAAATATTGATATCAATATCGGCCCAAATTTTCATATCAGGGTATTTCTAATATTAATCAGCTATGAGAGAGACTGAAAATGAGTGATGAAGAAATACGAAATTTAAAGGATAAACTGAAAAACCTTCATGAAACAAAGACATGTTGTAAATGCAAAAAACACAAACATTAGTGGGTTTCCAATTGTTCGTTGTGTAAAAATAAATTCACTTTTCAGTGACAGTATCTTCTGATTAGCATTTAATGATCAGTGTTTATTTGGTTAAACAAAACCGCCTACTTACCTTAATCTTGGAAAAAAATTGACGGAAGCAGCCACGGGGGTCCACTTTCAAGCTTTTTGCCAATTCAAGTATGAACTGCATCACTATAGTCTGATGAGCCACTTGCTCCATCAGTGCATGTTTCTACAAAAGAAGAATGCATACTTGGAATAGAGTCAGACTTGAGGGGAAAATGGAAGGGTATTACTGAATGACACCCTAAATAACATCTTATTTATATTTAAATCACCATTGCTATTATTGATTTGAAAGTGAAACACAATTCAATAATAGCAATGCGGATAAGTAAAGAAAAAGAAAAATGCTTACCTCTTCCACTTCAAGATCAATGGACATGATGACAAGATAATTGGCAGTTTCTTCGCATACAAGATAAGGATTGTCAGAGAGGTACTTCTGGCTGTCGTCCCAACGCCGCAACATCCCTAAAGCAAGGCAGTAACAAATAAACATCTCTACTTCCAAACTGTAACAAGGAATACATTTATGCAGACAAAACGACTTGATGGTTGTCAGTGGCCCTTACCGAAATGTTTGATCTGCTTCTCATACTTCTCCACAAAGGTTTTATGCTTTTGCTCCTTCTCCTCTTCAGTTTCTTGTCCAACCTCAGGTTTGACATTAACGATACTCTGACAACGGTGCAAAAAAACAAAACAAAAAAACCCAAACATGTCAACAGTATAACTTGTCACTGTTTGAAAAGCTGGAAGTTAAAGATACTATCCATAATCTATAGTTATTCAAGTCAGTGGTGCAAGTGTTAGTGCACAAATCACATCTAGAACATCCTTTATCTCACACTCCTTTAAACTAAAAATATTCCTACTGTTACCCAGGGTTGCGCTGTCTTACTGAAGGGAGTTGACTCAGAGTCAGCTGTTTTTTTGGTCAATGGGTGTTTAGAAACAAAGACAGGAGAGGCTAAAAGTAGATGTAAGAAGCTAATTAAGAACAAAGTGTATTTTCAATAAGTCTCGTTTTCGTTCAGGCTGTTGCAACATAGCTTTAGATTTTGGTAGTTGCTGTCTGCTTAACTCCTTTGTTGTCTTGTGCTTTGTGGTTTGGACCATTTCACACTCGTCTTTCCAGCATACAAAAAGGAGTCGCCTGCCATTCAGCATCATCTCGACAGACCGAGGGAACATTTTGGTAAATTGTCAAAGGAGGAAACTGACCTGGAGATCAATTTCAGCAGACAACAGAAAAGCTAAAATATGAGAAATGTTGGCAGCCTTTCAGAACATATCAAGTTAAGGTAAACATTTAGGACAGAGTCTCTCTGTCCTCTAGAAAGGACAGAGAGACTCCTATTCATAGTTAGCAACGCTGATTACATGAATCTTTAATATAAAATATTAAAGACTGTAAAAGCATAAACTCAAAATTACTTTGTCTTTGTTTGACAAAAAGTGTGCCAATGCCTCCGCTCCTGAAACAATGATTAATAAGCATTCCTTAAAGGAGGGGCAGTTCTTAAAGTAAAATTAAATTAGCGAAAATCACCATTTCAAAGATCTACAGATCTAAAGATCCTGGACATTGAAAATAGGTCAAAAATCACAGATCAGTGCTGTTTTACCAAGTACAAAAATCATGTTTTGTTTTAAAGACAAACTACATAAATGTTAATATCTATTAATACACTGATATTATGAATGTCTTTTTTTTAGAATGTAAAGGAAACACTGAAAAATAAAAATCAACAAGAGTCATGCAAAATTTTGAGCAGCACAATAAATTGATTCTGTATTTAAAACAGAGACCAATTTAAAGAAGATACACTATTTTTTGCAAGCATTTGTACCCAGTGGCAGCTGGTGGTGATATTTGAAGGATGGTCTACTCTAGTATATATATTCACAATTCAGAGCGCTATCTTGTTTAAACGTACTGCATCACGTTATAACGTGATAGTGCTCGGAATTTTTTTTCGTGCGTTATTGACGCTTCTGTAGGAATGCGCTTCCGTACAATCACACTGATAAAATTAAACAAAATACAATATGTTTTTAAATGAGGCCTACCTTATTTAAAGAGAAGCTCACTCTGACAACTTTTCTGGGACGCAAAAAGGTTAAATAATTCACCTCGTTTATGCTAACATTGATTGCCATCGCACCTACTCAGTCTACCGCTAACCACGCCCACACACACTCGAGCTCGAGGCAAGTCCATCCTGATTGGATAAATCCTGGCCGAGGGGGCGTGTCTAGGTGCCTGTCAATCATTCTGAGACAGTAACGATGAATGGGGCTGTCAGAGGTTAGCGCCCTTCGGAAAGACCCCGGGATTTTCCACAGGCGGGTTGACACCAGCCTTGTTGAAAATTTAACAAAATGTGATACATTATTTCTAAAATGTATTTATTTTTAGGTATTTAATTTTAAGTTGTTTATTTGAACAACTTTATCGTAAATGTCAGGGAGGGCTTAACCCTTCTAGCCCACTTATACCAGCCGTCTCTGCTTGTGCTACTTGACAACTACCAGTTCAAAGGATTTAAAGACAGTTTTACTAAGTAAATTGTTAGAGTGTTCAGATTTTTTAATCAATGAAGATAAAATAAACCCATAAAAACATCAGATTGTGGGAAATTGCTGTTGAAAATCACGTGTTGCTTAAAGTAGCATGACTGATCTGTGTCACCTTGCTGAAACCATCTCTGCTGAGCGTGTCCACATTCCAGGGCATCTTCTTCTCCTCTCTTCTGTGTTCATCCATCTTCTTCGACCAGTCTCGTTCCTCTTTCTTTAATTTCTTCTCCTCCGCCTGGACTTTGTTCAGCTCTGTTTTGGCATCATCCGACGAGGCGACGCTCAGCTCCTGCAGTTTCTTCTGCGTCTCTGCCAGCTTACGCCGACACTCCATTAGACTCTTGTTGATGTCTTCACCTTTATTCTGAAACTCTTCCATTCTCTCCACACGAGCCTGAAAGTCATAAATAAAAATTTTATCTTCATCCAGCACAGTCACCCATTTTCATAGATTTGCAACTAAACCAATATAGGCTAAATACTTAAGCCTGGTTGATATAAGTAACGGTGATTTGTTAAAGGAGGAAGACAACAGAATGTATGTGCAGTCTGACCAGAGAAGTAAGATTATCAACATAATTATCATAACTACTTGAGGCTAAGTTGAGTTTAAAGTGTACCTGGTGTCTCCATCTAAAGAGGCTCGGTGTGTCGATGTTAGGGTGGGTATCATCTTCATCATCTGAGACCTCAATGTGGTCCCACACGCTGTAGTCTATCCTGGACATCCTGCCAGCTACAACACGAAGCTAACCAAGTTAGCCACCTACAAGTCGGATAAGTTGGAAGGTTAAACTAATTTGACTAGAAAATGTAATTCCGCAGCAAAAAATCTCGATGTGGAGGCACGTCTCAGTAATGTGAGTAGGCTGAAACAAACTGTTTTTATCCCAGAGAAAACACAGTTTAGCTAGCGACTACTAGCTAAATGCAGCTACAGAATTCTAGAAAGAATCGCTCCTGCAAGTTTCCGCTCTACGTCATCACGTCGGCCGTCAGATACACGTAAGGTATGGCGTCGCAGAGCAGAACATATTCGGAACAAAATGCCATACGGTTTGTTGGTAAACCTTAAATATTATCTCTAGAAATAAAAAGGTAAAGAGACATGATTGTGATTTTTTTTTTTTTTGTAATTATTTTGTCAAAAAACGGTATAAAAAAAAAAAAAAAAACTTGCGGCAGAGCTTTTAGAGTTGCAGGAAGATTTTAGGTCGTTTACAAAAGATGAGCACATAAAACAAGTTTTAGTTAATTATAATTTGCTTTTAACTTATTATTGTTTAAGTTAAACCAGATATTCTTTGTTATAAAGCCGTAACAAAACTGTTTTCAATACATGATTTAAAAATGGCATTTATTTTAACTATCCTGTTCTTAAATAGAATATAATAAAAATAAAATAATTATAATGAATAAACAGACATAAGCCTATTTTAAACACAGTTATTGCAGAATTGCAATAAACTGATTCTAGATGAACATTATTAGATGTTTCTCATTTAATAATGTGTGCAACATAAATATCTCTATTGAAAACACAAATTAAACAAAATATAGAAAAACTAAAAGGAGGATGCACAGTTGACTTTTCTTACAAACAAAATTAAACAAAAAAAAACCTCATCATATAACTTATTATATATACTTTTAAGTCAAAAAGAAAATAAAGGAGCTAGGCTTTTATATATTTTTGGAATTACCCTTTAAACATTTGTTGCGAGTAATACATTTTGTGTTCCTATTCACACTTCAGAATGTTTTTTAGGAAATGAAACAAAATGCTTATTTTCCTGTATGAGTGCAGTGTTAGTTTCTATTTCAATTTCTACGTTCAAAAGGATACAGAGACACTGAAAGGATAGGGAACAAAATATTTATCTTAAAATTTAAAGTGTGGAAATGCACATGTTTTAATGTGTCCAAAACATATAAACTCTTGTGTATTTTTTCAATTACACAAGAGTTTGTCAGTTAATAAAAGTATCAATTTAATAATGGTAAAAATATATAGAAAATATAAATAAAAGTTTTATACCTTCTATATTTGAACTTTAATTCCAATTAATTGAGGGGGTTAGCCCCATAAGCATGCCACTTTTGGGTATAAAACAAATAACGTCAAATTATAAAGAAGACTAGAAGATACTTTGGTAAACTATTTTTGTTTTGTTTACAAATGAGCATGATTTAAAAGGCCAAAAAAAAAAAAAAAATCCCCCCACATCTTCCTTTTAATTTTTTTTTAATGCTTCAGAAAATCCAGAATCCTAACAATAAAGTAGGGATATGAAGGTCTTGGGTTCAAATCCCTGTCTTGGGTCTTTCTGCATGGTCTTTCGTGTATTCGCTGGTTCTCTCTGGGTACTCCAGCTTCCTCCCACAGTACAATAAACATAACTGTTAGGTTATTCAGTCTGAATAACCTTACAAGTGTGCGCATGAGTGTCTCTTTGTTGCCCAGTGATGGACTGGCTGTCTGTCCAGGTTGAACCCTGCCTTCCGCCCACAAACTGCTGGAGCTAAACACCAGCAAGAACAAGTGAGACTCTTGGTGAAAGGATTCCTTCTGTTTGCATCAGCTTGTTTGAGGTCTGGAACAAAGCAGAAATTGTGGTATTAATAAAATATAAAACACAAAATCTCTAAAGATACTTCAAAAAGTTTGCTCAATAAATTGTCAGTTCAAAAAGATTTATTAAAACCTTACATAGATTCACTGATATATTTCACCTGTTTATTTTTAATATTAAGGATTACGGCTGATGAAAATCTGAAAACCGTTTTGGTAGAAAGCTTGAATATTACCAGAGATGAATAAAAGGCGCTGTTAAAACAGTCAGGAAGAAGACTGCTGGTAGTTATCTGTTGGTAGATAGACACTAGCACCCTCCCCCGGTTTCTTTAAGCATTTCTTTATGGAAAAAAGAGATTGGTCTAATGCATTATTAATATTTCAATTTTCTGAGGTTAACTAAGGCGTACCTCTATTGGTATAGAGAATATTGATGGAAACCCCTATGAGTGTCGAGGAGAATTACTGATTTTTTTTCAAGCCTGTCTAACTTGTTTATTTCTGACACGAACAAGCTCGGCCCTGAACACCTTGAACGACTGGTTAACAAAATGGCAGAGGTGTGATTACTGTGATAGATAGGAAGGTTTCACGTTTAAACCTCACAGCTCGTCATGGTGTAGTTTCATGAAATGTCAAGACTAAATATCTACACTGAGAAAGGTTTGCCTAAAGTTAAACGCTTATTATACTTCTCATAAGTGGTATTTCTAAATGACAGCATGCTTCAGAATGACACAGACCTGCTGTATTGTTGTAGTGGAGCTTTCTACCACTACAAAAAAAGGAGAACGGGTGATTTAGGTTTCGTTCTGGTTTTCAGTCGGTTTGGAGTCCTTAAAACCGGAGCAGCAGGTCGAGTTTCCCCTGTGGACTTCACAGCACCGCCGCATGTTTCGGATCACCTCCTCGCACATACTCTCCATGTACTTATTAGCTGCAGGATGTGGAAGTTGTTAGTCAAATATCCTCCTAGGCTTAAGTCTAAAACAACGCATAACATCTGAAGTACCTTGTAAACACTTCTGGATGGCGCATGCCTGCTTTTGACAAGGATCTTTCTGTGGCATTTCTGAAAATAAGTCAAAGACGCATTTTAAAACACGTTGTTTTTCAAGAACATGATAAAGGACTCAAAGTGACTCCCACCTCTGTAGATAACATTAAGGCTAACCGCTACTACTTACCTCTACAATGTTTTGGTCACGTGACATATCTACAGCGAGTCGTCGCTTTAAAAAAAATAAATCAAGAGCGACATCTTGTGGAGGGAGGCAAGATGACATATAGAACATTTAAATAAAAGAGTAAACATTTCAAAACTTGTAAACTTTTAGGCAAAAATGTGTGTATGACAAAACCTTTACAATTTAAAGCTGTACACTTAAAATGACCTATATGAGCTAAAATGACCTATATACTAATAGCACATATAACTTAATAAATAAAATATTGTTTTTGTTACAATAAAAAGCAGAACATCTTTAAAAAACACGCGCCTCAGTAACCAATTTTGAGTCAGCTAATGAGCATCTGTGTTGGATAAAAGTGAAGTCTCACTTTACCCCAGCAGACATCTAAAATTAGACAATCACTATACTGATGAGTCATCTAAAAGATAGTGAGGGTCAGACAGGCTGAAAATGAAACAGAAACGATGAACAAAGGTGATTATATTAGAAGGCATTACATCATTTCATGTACTGCTGGACTTTATTGCTTAACAAAACCCAAGTCTGACATTAGTAACCTAACATAAACAAAAGGCATCATCATCAGTAAGTGAACCAGTTAGTAAAAAGCTTATTTTTATTGATAACAATAAGAAAATCAAACCAAGAAACAGCTTGTATTTACAGCAATTCCCTGCTGCTATTCATTTCAGTGCCAATAGTGGGTATGTGTCTGAAATGTTCCATAAATTCATTAAATTAGTAGGTAAATAAGACTATCATAAATATTTACAACAAACATCACATGTAAATCCTAAAATGTAAAATCTACCCTGTCTGTATATATATATATATATATATTTATATATATATTTATATATATATTTATATATACATATGTCAATATATATATATATATATATATATAATGAATATATACAGTATATATATAATGACAGTTACCAAGCATCACATTTTCTCTATGGTATCTAACTCTAACTCTGGATGGTAACATGATCCTCATCAACATCTGTTGAATCCTAAATGTGTCATAATTTCCATCTTCAATGCAACAACAGTTAAATCAGTTCAGATGAATTTTCCCTGTGAGTCAGACAGCCGCCAACTGATCCGTTGTAAGATAGCAAGCTTCAAACACCTGAGCAAAAGAAAAAGGAGATTTCAGGGTTAGGATGCAGAGTTTGGAACATTTTAATAACCGCAGCAACCTATAGATCTTCCCTCTACCTTTGATCTTTTCTTTGATAATGAACTGCTTGCTCTTTTTTTCCAGCGTGTTTGAGGCAGTGCATGTGTAAGTGCCTGGGAGCAGCGAGGAGGAAGTAATAACAGCTTCTGCCTTCATTTTCTCTTCTGTGGGATGGATGGACTGCCAGCTGTATACAGGCATAGGGTTTCCCATGGCTGTGCAGTTTAAGGTGACTTCAGCTCCTGCTATAAAGTCTAGCACCTCTGTTTCAGGACTTAGAAATGTTGGGGAAACTAAAAAGGAAAAAAAAAAAAGCGGCTGTGTTTAATTTTCAGCATGCATGCACATTACCGTGTAAAAGTGTTCATAGCACTTGAACTTTTTCAAATTTTTTCACATTTCAGTCCAAAAAGTTAGTATATTTAATTGTAAATTGCATGATAGACCAACACAAAGTGAATGCTGAGCAGAAGAAAATTATAGTGTTCAAAAATCTTTACAAATAAAAATCTGAAAAGGTCACTGCACAAACAGCCTCAGGAAGACCAAGAGACACAGCAGGCAGGTCAGTGATAGTTTTTAGATTACTTAAGTAGCGTAAGTTTATAAAACAATATATTAAGCTTTTAATATATTCCAAAACATCCTATCAAAATATGGCTGCCAATCTAAACTGATATGTTGGGCAAAGAGACAATTATTCAACAAATCGGAGCCCAATAAAAACTCTCGGAGAGTGAGAAAATCTGTCCAAAGCACAAGTGTCCACATTGGCTCTTAAAGCTTTGGGTAAAATGATGATGCTCTAACTAGTATATCTAAATACTGATAATATAACAAATAAAGGTTTAAGAAGCTTTGAAGGTTTTGCATGAAATATTTGCACTGAATTTTCACAATAGACTGACAAAGTGCAAGTAATATTCACCATCAGTTTATATCTGTTATATTTTTTCACAAATACATTTGGAATAAAAATGTATCCATTCTTTTTTGGCAAGTCTTCTGTTCTTTTATTGATTTTAAAAGCTAAACATAGAAATTAAGAGGGTTTTTTTTTTTTTTTTTAAATAACACATTTCTAAAGTTGTAGAAGTGTGAAGTTGTCACTATTCAGTGTCAAAGGAAGTTGACAAACTCATGCTAGAATGGCCAAGTCAAAGTTCAGACCTAAATCAGGGTGAGATTCTAAGTTCATAGACCCTATTATGTTACATTTTTTTTGAGTTCACATTTGTGCTCTACTTTGTGCTGGTCTATAAAGTGTTTTACATATATACATACATAACATAACATAACATAACTCACAGTATATGGACACAGCGAGGGGCTCTGAGGCCAGAGTGGGAGGCGGCTGTGGTCCCTCTGGTCCAAGGTCCAGCTCCGCTACACACTTATACTCTGCATCGTTTTCTGCTTTTGTTGGCGTGATGACGAGGATAGAGGACACTTGTACGGGGGAAGAAGATGTGAGGTCAGAGAAGGAGTGCTGATAGACCTCAGTCTGACCTCGGTACCACCTCAGTGTGAGGTACTGAACAGGAGCGATATTCTGAACCTCACAGAGCAGCTGGTACTCTTTCCCTTCCACCATGGGGCCAGTGTGGTTCGCCTGCCTGATGGAAATGCTGTCTGGAGTTTCTATGTAAATAACACACATATTTCTAGTCAGGAAAGTAAGTTCATTTAAGTTGCAACCATATACTAATGTCAAGGGTTGACTCACTGTAAAGAACAAGGTTGAGTTTCTCCTCACACTGTCTCGGAGCTGTGAAAAAAACCCCATAGCAGATGGGCTCCTCTATCCACTCAATAAGGCTGTCTACCTTCCACTGGACAGACCGGTCCTCCTGCGTGTGCACCGCACCGATGGCCGACTCCCAGCCCAAGACACGAACTGGGCGTGTGGCTTCACAGCTGACCGTCACCGACTCCCCGAAGCCCACCACAACCCTGGATGGCTTGAGAATAAGGGAGCAACCTTCTCCTGACACTGGAGGAGATAGCGTCAGTCGCCAGTAAGCGATATTGTGTCATGAAAAAGGATCTACCTCGTTATAGATTTTATGTTTTTGATTTTATTTTCACACCCAATTGTCTCAGGTCATCAAACAAATATTCAATTCATTTTAATGGGTTATGCAGCAAGACAGTGATCCAAAGCGATCTAAATACCACACAAAAAAATAATTTGGAGTGGTCTAGACAAAGCTCACATTTAAATTTTATTGAAATGGGGGTTTTTTTCTCAAAGAACCTTCCGAGGTTGGTAAATTAAAACAAATCTACAAAGATAAGTGGACCAGAATTTCTCCAGAGTTGTAAATACTCTGGAGAAATTCTCATTTCAAGTTATGGCAAATGCTTGACGGCATGTGGTGCTGCTAATGGTGGCACAAGAAAAAAGGATTAACTTTTTCACATAGGGTCAAGTTTGCTTGAATACCCTTTTCCCTTACAAAAACAGTCATTTAACAAATAATTTCTTCAGGTTTGATCATCTTGTTAGATCTTATGAAACGTCTATGTTAAAAACAGAAGAAATCTGTAATAGGAAATAATTTCACCGCACTGGTAATGAAAACTACCATTCCACGGAAAGTCTAAAATAATGGGTTCAACCCTAATTTTAACACAAATTAGCTTTTGTCTAAGTTTTTCACAATTTTTTTTTTTACATTCACTAATCCCACCATAGACTTGATGTGTCCCACTATTAGTCCTAGCTTTTTCATTTGCATCACCTTTACATCACCATTTCTGTCCTGGACATCATCTACATGCAAAACAATTGAAAATAAACATGTAGTCCACAACTTCTTACCTTTATAAAACACGCAAAGTACGAGTATCCAAATAAGAAAGTTGTTTCCCATGATACTGTTTTGTTTTTTTTTTCTTAAGTGGTCGTCGACAGACAGAAAATTCCAACTTGAACCACCCTGGCAACTCTGCAGGGAACTATGTTGGAACAAAGCAGAGATCCCTCCCAGCTGACTTTACAGATGGGAGGGGGTACAACAGGGGAAAAGTAAAGGGGAAGAGTGGGAAAGTTAACACAGCCCATTATTTCTTTCACATTGAATTAAAAGCTCAGAATACATCTGTAGATGTGCAACAGGAATACCTGACCCACCGGACACTTACAGCTAAAATCTCTGGAGCAATTTGCTCCAACTGCACGATATAAATCTACCCAAAGATTAAAAACAAACTTTGTGACTTTGAGTTTGGCCATGATATAGATTCATAAAACATTTTAGCAGTTATTTTAGGTGTCATAAAAATCTGTTCAGAGTAGTTTGTTTTCAGTTCCTCTTGCAGGCTTGTTTGAGACTGCCTCAGGCCTTCATGCTTTGTTAAATCCCAGCAGGCAGGAGAGCTGGTCTCCTGCAGCATGTGAGCTTGTAAGACTCACACTGTGACCAGAATGTTGCACAGCATATCGGCTCTGAGTGTAACTGTGGTGCAAGAGAACAAAAAAAACCAGATGATTTTTAATGTATTTGTGGAGAGGACAGCTGGGAAACTTTACACCTTACAGTGTACATTCTCACATCACTAGCAGGTTTAAATATGCCCCAAGAAGTCAACAGGATAAACATTTCTATTGTAAAATCTTTATCATTTAAATCTTTGTCTTGATATGCTTTAGCCTATCTGCTAGGTTGCTATGGCAGCACAAGAGAAACATAAACAAACAGTTGACCTACTTTTCAGCTAGGTCTCTTTTGGAAATGACAAGAAAATAACTCAAAGGACACAGTTTAAGGACAAAAATAATAATAAAAAGTATTGTTTTGGTTCTGCAGACATGATAACACATTCCCCTCTTTACATTCACTATGTTAGGATCTAATTAGTATGGCAGTCTCAGTGCTGTATAATGTACGGCTGCCTGAAAGAAGGAGAGAAAAGGGTCCGAGGGACTCACAAAGGGGGGCAAGGAAACACAGACGCTGTTTTGACTTTGCCTCAATCAGTATTCCGCTTAAGGAGGTCACTGACACAGAAATTGGCTCAGTTATAAGTTAACCTTTAGTTTTACAGATTAATTAAAAGAGGACTAATTTACACTTGTTTTTTCTGTTTTATATTATTTTAATGTTTACGTAAACGTGTAAAGAGCTTCTACATAAAAAACACCCAGTAGGTTCATTTTAGCAAGCCACGGACATCCGTTTTAGCAGTTACAGAAATTGCATTCTCTGTCTACTATGGCAACAATCCAAACTGAGAAGGAAATCATCGCTTTTGTTCTGGTTGCGAGAAGCAAAAAACACAGATGCTAAAGAATATGACAACAACCTGCTTTGCTCTTTACACAGAGATGGTTGCTTACTTGTACAAAGCCAATAAGGAAACAAAAATGCAGAAATAAGTCCAACACTGTCTGCAAGAAACATTTTCTTATTATTTGAGAATTTACATGTACTTGAGAAATCTGTCTATTTCAACTTTTTCAGAATTACAGAAGACAGCTAAAGCATTAGTTTAACCCAAAATTAAAGTCAAAATTTAAGCTTGAAAAAACAAACCCTATCAATTCAACATCTTAAAGAAGGTGGTAAATGCCTCTTGCTCATTAAAGTTACTGCAGTCTTTAAATACTTTTCATTAGAAATATAACAGGAAATAAACTCACAGGTTTACACAGGAAATAAGCTTATCAGATGTAAAACAACTTTCAACAGATGGCAGATTAATTTTAATACTAACGCTTGAGTAGCAGTGCATCAGCAAAAAAAAAAAAAAAAAAAAAAAAAAAAGCTATATAAAAATGTTGTTTGTGGATATAGTTTGTTGAAATAAAATATTTTATTCAAATTCAGAAATGAAAAACAACCTCAAAGA
>CAEFZX010007537.1:0-10198 GCA_903066825.1 Alfaro cultratus | reverse complement strand
AGTATTCAATGAGAATATTTCATTCATTCAGATCTAGGATGTGTTATTTGAGTGTTCCCTTTATTTTTTTGAGCAGTGTAGTTTGTTTTTCCTCGGTGGACTTTTCTGTCAGGTAAATGTAAAGATATGTTATAAATGAAATAGTCTGCCAATGGAATTACTACTTTTTCTTCAATATTAAGGAATTATTTACTTAAAACAAAGCTCCTGCACCTTGCTGAAAAGTCACTTGTAAGTTGGTTTTGTCTTATTTCATGTGTACTAAGGTATTTGCACTGGAGACCAGACCAAAAATGCTTGGTAAGAGTTTGTGTGTTTTGTTTTTTTGTTAAGAGTGAGAACTGCTCAATAAATAATAATAAAAAAGACAATTACATCATCCCTTTTTTCCTATTCAGGCAGCCAATCATATCTACAATTTTGTTTTCCGAAGTTACTAGATCATAAGATGAATTCATGTGAAAAATTACTGATCAATACTATTTAAAACGGATACAAAAACACAAGCTGCTTAGAATAAAAGTGGTGGTTCAAAGCTTTTCCTTCAGTTTGTTTTCTAAAAACTCTGGTCTGGTTGAGTGTCCTCATGTTCCCTTTGCAAAGTGTTCGACCTGATTTTGTTTATTGTAGCTATTCTTTTGTTCTTAATTCTTATTATGGGGTTATTATCCCTTTAAAAGAGGCAATTTGGATCTTAATTCTGTTTGAAAATAGACATTGGGGTAGCGCATCCAAAATCTGTGTCCATGTCATTGGCGTGGACAATCACTATGCCATAATTGGCTAACGTGTTTCTAATGCCTCTAATGAACTCAGCTGATTTGCATGCCTTTCTGCGCCTGATATGCAGAGCAATTATCATTTATAACCCGCCATGAAAATTAATGCACAGTAACTAATCTGCACCTATGATGTGTAAAATTATTGCACAATATTTGCTTCAAAGCCCAGGAAAACCACAACACTCAGACATGACTGATGGTGTTCCTGTTTCATTTTGGTGCATCTCGGTTTGGAAGAATAAAAATGGGAGCATAATGTTTTTCTTTCTTTTTTATGAGCTCAAAATGTTGCAGCAGCTTTTGTTTTAGATGGGAGAATGGGGGGGGGACAAAGTCCGTCTCTTCCAAAAGCAGCATCTGCTCTAAAAATTTTAATTTTTAACACAAGCCAACACCCTTTGTGCCGCAGATGCCATCTCATAGTCTCAGCTTGGAGACTTCAAGCGCAATAAACAACAACTCATAAAAATAATTAACACATCCTGGATATATCTATTGATCTGTTTTGGGTTAGTTGTTTCCTGCTGCTGGAAACAAAAACAGTGGAAGCTCCTGAAATCCTCGGTGCAGACAGTGCAGCAAAATTATATTTGCTCTTTTTCTCGGAAAGGGTGGACAATGAACTCAGCACAAACTGTTAAACTACATGAAACATAAACTAATTTGCTTAATTTACTGAAGGGAGGGACAGCAGCTGTCACATTCCTGGGAACATAAAAACATGAACTCAAATTATTTTAAGCACACATAAGAGCACATTTCATGTCTGCTGAATGTTGCTGCTGTAGCATTACACTGATATGTTTGAAGAATCTGTAGTTAAAATCTTCAATCTTCTCAATTTCCTTTAACTGTAATTTTTCCTCAATGCAGCTGTAATTCCTGGCTTCATGTTCCTCTGAGTTAAATACACAGTATGTTTAGGTGAGCTTCAAGAACATGCTGGTCAAAATAGGCAGAATTGAAATATTAACATAAATTATTGTTGACATGCAGCAATGTGGCCAGATTTTAGCATTTTTGTGGCATTTTTTCAATACTTTCTTATTTGTAGATTTCAAATGGCCCAAAACGGCCTTCAGACAAAAGTAGTACAAGCTCAAAGAATAATAGAATTAATAAAATGAGACAAGGACAAAAGTTAATAGCCAGAAAGTTTGCACTTAGCCAAATCTTTTCCTTTTATGGCACCCCACACAACCTGGTATCCTCACTCCTTACCGGCTTCCTCTCGTTGTTCCTCTCGTTGTGCGCTGTTTCAGATCACGTTTCTTTGTGATCTTCATTCTGACATAGGTGTGCAACCAAGCTTACACACAAATGCATGCACATATAGTAACCCCCTGACAAAGAATGAAAGACCCTGACAAATAAGAGACTTTATGAATAAAATAGTTGCAGAGGTCCAGACAGACTGTCAAATCATCCATGCGTACAGACTCTGGGGCATTCAGTTGAACTTCTTTGAAATAGTTCAAAGGTAAATTGTACGACTCTTTCATTCCCAAAAACACTTTATAATGTACTGAAGCAGGCCTTCATTTTAGAATAAGATGTCAAGTGATTCCAATTTGCTTTACAGTCAGTGTATTCAGACCTTTCCACTGAAGGATAAACTACATTGCTGTTACCAATTTATGCCGCAGGTATAGAGTTTGACCAGTTGGAAAAAAACAGAATTCTTTTTTTTCTATCATATATGAATAATTGGATTTGCAGAAGGATTTCTGCTTTTTTACATACCGTTGAGAAGCAGTCCACCAAAGTGATTTCTTGTTATTGAGAAAACATTATTGACAGATTGAGTCCCGAAGATTTCTTTTCCTTATTAATAGATCAGTGGTTCTTAACCTGGGTTCGATCGAACCCTAGGGCTTTGATGAGTCGGTCTCAGGGGTTCGGCGGAGCCTCTGCCGCAGAGGTAAAGACCCATTTGTGTAGTCTTGATGACACGCCCTGCTTGGCCATCACTTGCTGCAGAGGATCATGTTACATTGCCTGGCCAATCAGTGCTGCGGGGAATTTAGTGTGTGCAGTATTCAACGGCTGTCGTAGTTGTACGTCGCGTGGTTCCTTTCTTAATATTTTAATCCATACTAAATATGTCGAGCAAAAAAAGAAGAAAATGAACAGACTTTGCTATGAAGATGCACTTGCCAAGGTGAAGCCACGCCTAACTGAACTGGTCTCCCAAAAACAATAGCAGAAGTCACACTGATTTGCAGATATGTAATTTGTGCAATGCTTTATTCTGGCTCCAAAAAAGTATTTTGTGGATTCAAAACGACAAAAAAACAAATTGAAAAAAAAAAAAAGAGTTAAGCTATTAAAAAATGTTACATTTATTTTTAATTGGTAAAATAGTAAAACAATATTTTTGGGGGCTGAAATTCTTTCATGGGGCCAAAATATGTTTTGGGGAGCCAGAATAAAGTAATACTGTAATTTGCTGTGAGTTCATGGTTTTGTTCTTTGAGCAAGGTGACGTTCATGCACGGCTCATTTTGTGCACCAGCAAAAAAAAAAAAACATATACCTATGTCTTGAATTTGTAAAAAAAAAAAAATATTTATTTATCACTAAAGAAGGGTTTGGTGAATGCGCATATGAAACTAATGGGTTCGGTACCTCGAAAAAGGTTAAGAACCACTGAAATAGATTGATAGATGAAAGCTGGCTCACTAGTCTTAGACTTTTTGGGGGGCAACTGGAGTGAATGAATTCTCCATTTTTTTAATCAATTAAAGGACAAAAAACATGGATTAATGGTCTTACACATTTTTACCAAAGTTCTGTGCATGACATTTTCTGTTATTACTCCATCTCTTTATAATTTTTTTGGACACATACTGCTTTGTGTGCTGGATGAAAGGAAGGAACAGTCTGTTCTCATCTCAGGGCATCAAAAGCTGACACATTATCAAAAACCTGAGGTGACAGTGAAGTATGAACATCTGAACTAAAAAGGTTGCATGGATGACAGAGTAAATGCGTCAGTGTAACCTTAGTAGAGGCTTGAAAAGAAGGGAGTTGGGATTTCTTTGTTGGTTCTTTAAGATGTCAGCTAAGAGTGACATCTTTTTACCTCACTAACTTTTCTTTGTGGTCATGTCAAAAACGATGACTTCCAGGTTACGAACATCTAAGAAATCTGCACTGGTTGAAAACAAATGTTTGACTTTTTTTCACTCACCATTATGCAACCAACCACTTTCATAAGAAACATTTTGGGTTAAAGATGTCTTTTCTGTAAAAACAAAACAAAAAACCACATCAGAAGATGACAAATTAAAGGCCTTTTATGCACAAGCACAGACCCAGGAGAGAAAAACCTTTCCTGACCAAAGAACGGGACAGTAGCACATTAGTGTTGAGGTATGGTTTGAACAGCTAGAAATGTAAGTGTAAATTGGGCGACCTCTTTTTATTATAGTCACCAGTCATTCACTGATAAATTTGATGGTTTCAAATTATTTAAATTCTCCATTTACTGTGGAGAAATAACAATGTTTTGCAATAAAACCTTTAGCCTTTGGAGTTGTCAATACAAAATGGCTTGACATGTCCTCAGAACACCCTGACTATTTCTTTAGTAATCATACAGGGACGCAAATCCTCTCTGTAGCTGTCCATGGCAGTTATTATAGCATGATTAGGATGTGGATTAGTGTGGACACGGTGAAGACTCCAACATTCAGAAGAGCCTTTTTCGCTCAGGCTGCTTTGAGCTCTGGTTAGGCTGTTTTATGTATCACTGACACATTCCTCCTACTCCCTATAATTGTGCTCGTGAGTGTTGGTGTTACTACAGACTGATTTTGGCAGCAGGAATTGTACTCTGCAAGAATACTTTGTAGAGTCTTTCAGAGATGCCTCAATACACACAAGCGATAGCTTAAACTGAAAGGCAGGAACCCCTGCCTTTCAGTTTAAGCTGCCCCTACAGTGCATTCTTAATTTTAACTACTTTCACAAGGTGGATCTCTGTTATCAGCACAAAACACATCCTCTCTTCTGCTGCTGGTTAAATTTTATGAATCAAGCCTTAAACCTGATAAAGAGGGTCTGTTTTCTTTTTTTTTTTTTTTTTTTTTACACATCCCGATAAGACATTGCTAATTGATCTAAAAGTTGCAATTAATCATTTTAAATGATCTGTCCTTTGTTAGAAATTAACTCCGATGCTTTAACTGCAAAGAAAGGAGACAAAAGGTGATTTATGTGGCTCCAAAACAATCAGCTTGCAGAAAGTGTGCTTTTCTTCCCTTCCCCATCTTTCTAAAGAAAACCAGCATGTTCAATTTGAAACAGCAGCAGGGACTCAAATCTATTTTCACTTATAACAGAAGAAAGAAATCTAAAAGCTGAGATTCTGTGTTTATTTTTGTTGCCAGCTTTTGGATTGATTGTTTGAATTCCGTCATTAAAAATGCATTTCACTCACGCACAATGCAAAGCAAATGTTGACATCTCGCTCCAGTCCAGGATGGGCCTCTGCTTGACTGACAGACCAGAAATTGATTTTCTGACAATTAGATTTTTAGTGCAGTCGGGGTGGGGTGAAGGGTGGTGGGCAGACACTCGCCGCTCTCTCACGTAGTCGTTCATACTGGCGATCAAGCTTTACTGCTTTGATGATTTTTCTGGCTGTAAGCTGTTCCCCAGCAGGCGTGAAGGTCACCAGCCCTTCCTCCACATCAAAGACTGACAGTGTTTCAGGTTGTCTGTCTTGCTGGATGATTGGCACAGAAGGTTCTCCACCGGGGGACTCGGGTGCATTCAACCCATGAGGGCCGGGTCTATCAGGTAGGAAGCTGACAGCAATGCAGGTGGAGGCCTCCTGGTGTCCCTGGTTGTTGATTACATGACTCGTAATCCAGTGTGTGATTAGAGCTGTGTAAGAGGGTAAAAACTGACACCTTGCTTCCACATGACAAGCTTTAGTGTATAACAACCTGTCTCCAAGATGTTTTCACTGCTGTAGTTGGCCATAGACGGTCTCCATACTAACAGAAATCCTGCGTAAGGGAGGTTTTGACAGGTAGATTCAAGCTTTTTTTAAGTTGCTAATTTTGGGAAAGCACATTTGCACATTCTTCTAATTCCAAAACTGGAAGCAAAAGCTAAAAAGCTCCTAAAATATAAAAAGGTGTTTCTCCGCGTTGACACAGTTTAGCCAGATTTAAATTATATATGCTGCATGCATTTCTGGGAAAGCCCACCCATATTTATGTAAATTATAGCCACAGCAAATTGGTTGGCATTCTCAAAGACGGGAGTTAGATGCACAATGCGTAAGAAAATTACTGTGTACAGAAAGCTGGCAATAACTTTGGCACAATCAGTCGTGAAAGAGAAAAGAATAACCTGCTCTGCTGGGGACTTTAGAAAAACGCACGTCAAATGTGTCTACCATTGAAGAGTTACCTAATGCTGTCTCTAAGAATGGCTCCCATTTAAATGAAATAGTGTAAATTGTAGTTAGCACATTTTTTTGTTGTTTAGAAATGCAAAAGACACAGAATGGATGTTGACATTGCTGAGGTTGCTGGATCGATTAAAGTGATAACAGGTACATGAACACACATACCCTTTTCTGTTAATTTATTAAGAGAAAAAATAATATGCAATTCTTAAGTGCTTCAGTTTTATTCTGACATGATTGCATAAGGTAATGCATATGTAGTACATAAAAAATGCCACAATTATATATCTCTACAACCAAAAGGTGTTTGCGAAGCAGCCAAACCATGAGTGCCATTCATTTTACTTTGCACTGATTGGCTAGACCCCTAACAGAGAGATTAAGATTAGGAGATTAGATTTTCACTGTCATGGTTATTTGATCTTTTAAAACAGTCAGTTTTAAATACTTGAAGAGCTCTCAAGTATTCATTCGAGACATCTGCTCTGTTTGGTGGGATTCAATGACAACTGTAACCTGAAATAAAAAATGGTACACATTGAAGTTGATGGGCAGGATTGCTTATGACGTCAGAGGTACCCAAATCCAGTCCTCAGGCATTCTCTCTCCAACACCAGAATCAAATGAATGGCTAATTACCAGGCGCCTGCAGAGCTGAACCACATGCTGATGAGGAAATGCAGTAATTTGATTCAGGTGTGTTAGAGAAGAGATGCGTTCAAAGGTTTCATTGTAGTATTTCTCTGAGACTAGAGTTGGACACCCCTGATTTAATGCAATCTGCCTTTTGCACAATGAAAGCAAGTAGCAGGAGTGGGTATGAGTGTGGGTGAAGTGATAGCAGAAATGCAGGCGATTGCAGTGATTTGAAAATTCTCTTCTGAGATTTGACGAAATAATGAAAAGAGATGATTTTTAAAACTCTAGGTCATTTATCAAGTAGCCTTGATATCCAAAGACTATATGAAATACTTTATGATGTTTTGGCTCATGCCCCAGTCTCTGACATTGCTAAGAATAACAGCTGTGTTTTTCTTGTTGTATAGGCCCTGGACACATTTCTTACGCAACTAGCCATGAACTGACTCTGTGCCTCTTTGAAACCAAATAATTCACCATAGGGATGAATATGCACTCCTAATTAGGAGCTCTTTTGCATCTGATGTGGTTCTGGTTAAACTTATATTTTAAAAACACACTAGCCTAACATAGTAACTGCTTTTGATTCTCTCTCCTGTTTTCACAAATGTGTTGTCATAGTTACACCTATTTGTCCTTAAAGATGTAACCGGGTTATATTTGCTTACACCATTTGAAACGCTCTGCTTTTTAGACAGAATTTTTTTAAAATCTTTGCTTAGCACACTATAGTATATCTCACCCAGGAAAGTTTAGGATACAAACATTGTAAAAATTGTATACATCTCTCTCATGCAAGAGTTGACACATGTCAAAATACTGTATAGTTTGCTCTACAAATATATGTTTTGGTTTGCAAGCAGAAATTCACCTATCTTCGTTTCTGCTTGTGCATTGCTACCAGCCTTTGAACATGCCGACTGCCAGTTACTGCAATTTGGACAGTGACTGCTCATTCCTACACCAAGGAACCCCATAAAAATGTCAAGTCTGTCAATGAAGACTTCAAGCATATTTAGTTTAATCTTTTCATTCAAATGAGATGGGCCCTGATTTTATGTAGTATAATCAGTGCCTCTATAGTCTTTTAAAATGGTTCAGCACAGTTTCCATCACTTCAACTCTTCTTTGCAGATAAAATATAAAGAAATGTGAGAAAGGTTTCACTTCAGAGCAGATTGTGTGGGAAGTGATTACCATTTTCAAGGTCAGGAGATGGACTTTTAAGATCTGAAGCTGGAACTGATAAAAGCAGCTTAAGTTAATTCAAAGTGGAGCGGTGACTGTAAACTCCGTGAGGTTGCTACAGAACGCTGAGCATCTGTCAGTAAAGGAAGGTCAGCATTATTACGATACTTGCCAAAGCACCTGGCAGCGCCGACCTGAGATTAATCTGGTTCATCAGCTGAGGTCGCAGAAGCTGTGGGTAATGAGACTGTAATTTAGGAAGAGTAAAGGTATTGTTCTTTGCAGCTAATCCAAAACTATTGGGCTGAATATTGAAAACAGATCACTCCATGACAGCCGGAGGCAAGTTCAACTTTTGCAAAAAATCTGTTTGAAGTGTAGTCAGTGTGAAGAGTCTAATAAATGTTAATCCTTTTGCATTTTTGTGCTTCTCTTTGCATCATTTCCCTTATTTTCCCTTTTGCGCTATCCCCCCTAGTGGATTGATTCGAGGATTACGACTCCCCACCTACCTGCAGCACAATGTGAGCTGAGGATTTACCCGACGCAGCACTCTATGAAAAGCAGCTTTGAAATGCTGAGCTGCAGTATCTGCTGCAAATGACTGAAATGTGTGACAAAACTTGTATGCTATGCACTTAATGAGGACACAAGTTGAAGAAGAGTATATATATATGGGATTTACCATGCTTGTAAAATGGCTGCATAAAAATTTGGTTAGATGTGTGTTAATGAAGAAATAAAGTGAAAAGTAAGCAATTGTGAGCACATATACAATGTATTGAACACCATCTTTATTTGACGTTGTGATTCTTTGCTGCACACTGCAGCTAATGGGACGCAGATGCATTCCTTTGTATCTGGTGAAATCTTCAGTCCTTGACACTGGCATTAATCTGCACTCACTTTGTGAAATTTTAAGTATTTGACAACCTTCCTCTGAGAATTAGGTTAATCAGACTGTGACTCTTCACATCATTACTGACAATTTATCAGATGTCCTTTTTATTTCTCTGTCTAAAGGTTTTAGATTTAATTTTACCCACCTTCTAATATCTAAAACAGAATCTTTATCTTGTTACATGTTCTTCAGTCCAGTACTTTAACTATTTAAGCATAATAATAAATAAATAAATAGTTTTGTACCTTTATTATAAATAAATAATATTAACTGACCAGAAGTAAGTTGTCAGGCAAGAATGTGTTAAATTCAAGTGACAGGGAGAAAAAATATATTAGTATCTTTTTATGTCTGTCCTATACTATCATACAATAGGAAAAACTACAGATACACACCTCTTTTTAAAATGTATCTGCAAAACAAAGCAAATCTATATTTAACATTGTCTTTCCATATAGTTTGTTTCTGACATCATTCACAAATTGACCTCATAAGCTGAAATGCACAATTGATTCAAAGAAGCATAAGCATGGAATTGGGTTTTTTTGTTGTTTTTTTGGTTTTTAACTATTTCTACTTCTTGCTATTCCAACCAGTACATTTATGCATTTTTCCAGGGGTTCTAAGCTTAAGCAGAGGTTGTGATTTGTACAATACTAGGAGATATACAGGGAGATTTGTAAGGATTAACCAGTAGTAGTGTATTTATGAATAAAACTAAATAATTGCTTCTATGACATTTACACATAGTGGTAATATAATTGAGAACTAAGTCAATTAAGAATTAAATTAAACACAAGTTATTTTGCATAGGATCCACGCTGGAGTTTTTCCACAGCTGGAGGGACAAATCTTCTCCATATTCTGCTTGTTAACATGCTGTGGGTTTGAGTCTGAAGTGTGTTGCAGAGGGAGTTTCTTCGCTATGAGAAGTCCTACAGGATATTTGTGGCCAGTGTGAGCAGGAGGTTCAGGTGGGTGTCATTCAGATCCATAGGAGATCAGTTGACAGTATTTTCAGCTGTCCTCACATGCTATTGCAGATAATTAGTTTTTAATTTTTTTTTCCATGGCAGTCAGTCAGAAAAACACTCAGGAGTAAATCAGTATCACCTATCACCTAAAAAACATCTCCAGGATTAGAGGACTAATGTCTCAGCAAGATCTAGAAAAACTCATCCATGCGTTTATCTTCAGTCGCATTGATTATTGTAACAGTGTTTTCACAGGTCTGTCCAACAAATCAATCAAACAGCTGCAGCT
>CAEFZX010007536.1:0-20298 GCA_903066825.1 Alfaro cultratus | reverse complement strand
ATAAAAATATATATATAAAAATATATTTATATATTTATTTATTTTTTTTTTTTTTTTTTTTTTTTTTTGCGGTGCTAGTGGCTCGCATTTTCCGCGACAGTAGGCTGACAGGAGGGGGGAAGGAGAAGGGGAAGACATGCAGCAGGGGTCGCCAGGACAGGGAGTCGAAACCGCGACGTCCGCGTCGAGGACTGGGGCCTCCAAACGTGGGGCGTGCTAAACCCCTGTGCCACCACAGCACGCCCCTAAGGTAAAATATATTTAACGTTTTTCTATGGCAGCAGATATTGTACATGGCATGAATTTGACAAAGTAATCAGAAAAAGTTGTAAATTGTTGATTTATAGGGCATCAATGTTAATTGGGTATGAGCTGTAATAGTAGATGATGAATATAAAGGTCACAATAAGTATAACTTTTAGACAGAAGTAATTTGATTGATAAAATACTACTCAAAGGTATTTCAGTTTTATTATTTAGCACCAAATCAAAACAAAAAACTATCTAAGTGTCCTAATCAAATCCAACTATATGAAATTCAGTTCATTCTGCTGGATCACACCAAGGCTTTGAACACATCAGTACATACTAAAATGAGTTTCTGTGTATTGTAAATAAAGGTAATTTAATGACATTTAATAATATTTTGGGAAAAAAATATAAATTTCCGCACTACTGTGAAGACCTCTCGAAAAACAGCTAATGAAATGGTGATTTATGTAAACAAGCAAAGACAGACAAGAGAAAAAGAAGAAGGCCGAATGAGGTTAACATGCTTCCCTGCTACGTGCTTCCTGAAATATGGAATATTAATGCACCTGAAGGAAAACATGGAGGCATCTATCTATAGACAGCAGCACCATCTGCATTAGTAATGACATTAAAGCGTTTCATTACACCTTTCTGCCTCGCCGTTCCAGCTCTACCTTTCTAAATGAAGACCTTCATCGAGCAAAAGCTGGAGGTAAATCAGGTTTATTAAAATTATTACTAAAAACAACACAGTTTACTACCTTGAAGCACCTCGGTAACAGGGCTTTGTGGAACGTCTCATGGGAGCTGCTCTGCTCGTCTTTTTTCTCACGACATGAATAAAAAGGCAGCCTTGAGATTCTAAACTGCACGATGAGTACTGTGTCACCATTATTAGTTGGTAACCTTGAAAATTAAATCAAGCTGCACAGACATTCTAGTAACACTTGCATCTGAAACAATATACAAGAAGTCTATGAAATATAGGTGAACGTCTGCATGTTTACAAAATGCTGCTCATACAAAATGAGCAGCATTTTTCTCACCCCCTCAAAGTCCGAGAAGACTGAGTTATATTAATGATGTTCGTTTTTAAAATTAATTACAACTCGTTTTGGTAAAGCTCTCAAAAAGTAATCCTGACACTCTATCATGTCCTAAAGGATCTTTACACAACAAATGCAACAGTATGGAGGGTTTGTTTATGCCAAGATGAATGCTACCCACACAAATATTCTGTCCTCCTTTCATATGTTCTCTAAGCCAGCTGAATGTGAGAAGAAGAAATGTTGTAGCCATAAGACATGAAAATACAATGAGATCCCGAAATTGATTAGTCACCGATGCAACATTGTAGAACATGAGAATAATAAGACATGAAATTAAATGAAATTACATCAGACTTGTACATCTGCTTTTCCACCCTCAAAAGGGTTCTTAAATTTGCTCTACAATGAAATCAATTATTTCCATTTACGCACATATTCACACACTGATGATGGCAAGCTTCTATGCAATAAAAAATGCAATAATTGGACATATTAAAACCAGTTGGTTTACTGGTTACTGACTTCATCCACCAGCAACATAGTGCTAAAAGAAAAAACACTCCAAACAGCATTTATATAATCGGAGGCATTCATGTCTGCAGGGACACTTCTCAGTTTGTCATCTCAAAACTTTGTTTTTATATCATTATTACAATACATAGCATGCCACTGACACATAGATCTGGGCCCGGCGCTGCACAGCAACTAATGAGTGCGAGAAGTGCTGCGCACTGCGCTAACCAACTGCATCTAGTAGCTGTAACTCCTAAAATAAAGTAAACTTTTACATATGGCTTTGTTTGGGCTCAAAGAAAACATTGTCTAACACTATCTAATATTATGATCTTCTGAATGGTTGAACAGCGGGGACAGCAGACTTTGTTTTTCCAATTCTGGAAAAACAACAGAAAGAGTTGGCTTTAGATCTAGTCTGAAAAATACAGTTAATCTATTAGTATTTTGTTTTAAGTAGACAATCAGATCATATTCTGCATAGCTGATCCAGTTTCCATGTTATGAAACCAGAGGAACCAGTCAGTCACTCCTTGTACGAGTTTTCTGATAATTATTTTCATATTGTGGCAGTATGGAGTGATACTGTGCCCTCCAGTGTCGGTTTTAGTAAAAGCTCAATTAGAAATATGACTGAACACATCTGTTGCCTTCTGATTCATTGCTTGAATAGAAAACTTTTTCACAGATTCTTAAGGAATTGGGGCTGCCTTTATCATCTTTTGCTCAAAAGATACACCTAAACTAAATTATTTAACCAATTTCACATAAAAATATGGTTTGCAACCTATTCATTTATGAAAATACACATACTGTTTTGGCACTAAGCCCACACTAAATTGTGGTTGGGAAGAGACTCGTTTCTGTGCCACTCAAGTAAGAACCACCACTGCATGAAATTGTAGTATTGTTATTAAATTCATGATATGATGTCTCGTACTTGAACTGGCCGAAAGATGAAAGGACAGGTTAGAACTAATCGTCAATTGCATCTGTGGCAATAAGAGCTTTTATTTTTATAACTTACACAGGATTTTTTAAAGTCGTTTGCTTCGTTTCTGAATTAAAGCGTTTCGCTGTCTGGAAATATTTCTGGCAGGGCAAAAGTGGCCAACTGTGTACAGTGTTGTGTGGATGCTTCAGAAAAAGACAGTTTGTGAAGGGCAACAAACAAAGCTGTTCGATTTAGACTTAAATTCTCTAATGTGAGCAGTTCTGAAGGAACGGGGAGTCATGGAGTTCAAATTTCTCATCTGGCTTATAGCATCTGAGGCAGACTTGCACCATGGTCTATTAAATTCAGCTTAGTGAAATGATGAAAATGAATACTCAGGCCTGAAGCCTGTCAGAGAGAACATATGGTTCTCAAGCTAAAATATAGTGTTCCAGTTAGAAAGCAGCATCACACACTAAGAGCTGTGTGCAAAGACTCAACAAATAAAAATCAATCACACCAATTAAATTTGGCCAAGCGAAAGTGGGCTGGAAAAGTCTTATGAATCTTAAATAAACCCCACACCCAGCCGGCACTCGCTGACTTCAGCTTTATTATGGTCGAACTGCTGTTTCTGCGCCTTTCAGCAAGACGTATTCAGACTGCCAGTTTTCAAATTGAATGTCTGCAGCTCGCGGCACCTCAAACAGCCCTTTCTTCTCCATTATGGTGTTCAGGCTTTCTCCCACTCAGATTTCAGGTGACTCGGGGTTGCGATGAAATTGTGCCGAAGTGAATGCAGCAGATGAATTACTGGGCCGAACGTAATGCAGCCCAGTCAAGTAACATGTCAGATAGATACCATATGAATGTTTTTAATAAAAAGTAGGCTATTCCTGCATTAGTACTGGGATTGTCGCATCAGAAGGATTTTGATAAAATATAACAATGTATCAGTCCAGTCATGAGTTTCTAAATTGTTCTAGTGACATGTATTTCTTTTGCTTTTTCTTGTTGGTTCTGGCAGCCAAATCTTTGAGGTTAGGTTTTAAAAAAGGCAGTGGCTTAGTGTAATATACACCACCAAACCCTGAATGTCCCTCATGCTGTGCGGCTTGCTGGGTAAGATGATGGTGGCTCGGCAGGACTGAAATGATTCACAGAGATTTCTGAAAAAAACAAAAAAACATCCTAAAAATTGAGCTCCACTTATGAAAAGAATAAAATGTTCACAATTTCCTTGGAAAATTTATTCATACCTTGATTTCTTAGAAACTGTGACTGTATAGATCTTGTGACTCAAATAATGTAAAAAAATACATGTTTTTTATATCAGTGAGAAATTGTTTTTTTTTTAAATCATTTTGCCATGTCTTTAATGCTGCGTACATTTTCTGTGAAGTCCCAAAAATTAAAAACAAACAACATTTGACTCAGGAAAATGAGAAAAGAAATATTTCATAAAGCAAAACAGAAACCAGAAGATGCAAAGACGCAACCAAAAACACACTTCTGTTTTGCAAACTGAAGAATACAAGAATCTCAGGTGCACACGAAAGATTTTGTGCTTTGTGGAAATATATCTTTCATACTCTTCAATCATTTTATACATTTTAAATTATTATATCCCCATATTAAAAAATGTATCTGTCTGACATCATAAAGACAGATTGCTTTATCAGGAATGTTAAGGGTTTCAAAAGATTCAAAAGGGACCTAAAATGAATATTAAAGATGTTCTCTTCTCCATTAGCACCTCATTATTTTATCTGGCATTTTTTAAATGTACATAAAAACAATACATCTTACTTAATCTCATAAACTTTGTATAAAAGGGTTTATTATCTTCTTGTCCAAACTGGTTGTAACAACTTATCCATCATGACAGCAAAAACATATATAGCACATCTGTCTGCGTTGCTTTGTAAAGATCACCATGGATTCCTCTAAAATGCTGCTGATGCTCATTGTAATATCCGACTGCTTGTTCAAGTCCAAAACATTACAGGCAAGATCAGAAAACTAGACCGGTGTTTTACCAGCTGCCACAAATATCTAGAACAGTACAGATGGTTCTGCTACTTACTGGACTTGTTCAAAAATAAAAAAGGGAAGAAAAAAAAACAAAAACCGTTTTCATTGATAAACCAGAAGCAGTAAAACAAATGTTTGACTGTTCATGCCTTTTTATATGTTTTTCTACGACCTTGTTAGATTTCAATTGGCAGTTTTCTAAAAGATCTTATCTTTATGACTGTCATAAACAGTGATAGTAATTTTGAAAAGGCATCAATTGTGTGAAACTACAAATAGACAATGAAAACTAAAGCCTTGTTTGTCAGTTTATGTTTATATTTAGCTTATTTTGGTTTTCCACACTTGTGCAGTGGTGTGCTTGATCTGTTTGCTATTACACTGCACACGCAAACCCTCAACAGTCTTTTCTTCATCGGTCATAAATATAAAATGCAGGTGCATCTTAAAAAAAACTTATCAAAACAAATTTTTCTTGTAATGAAAAAAAAAAAGAAATTTAGATTTATTACTCAGAGTGGTGCATGTCAGTTTAATTTTGATTTTGTTTTAAAAAGTGACCAGTGGCTCATATTCTAAGATTATTTTTATTTTGCAAAATACCAATGAGAAAGGATTTTATGTATGAAAATGTTATAGTATGTTCTACACAATCTAAGGAAAGACTAATGACTCGAAAGTCAGCCAGACATTCAATGATATCCTCCAAGAGTCACAAAATTTTATCTGTGAAGAATCTGGCAGTTCAAAGCAAGAATTTAAAAAGGAAAATCAAGTGGAAGGAAAAAGTGTGGCAGTAGAAAAGGTGCTCAAACTGCAGCCTTGAGAGGACTGTGATTAAGAGATAAGGTCAGAATGGTCCTACTTGGGCTAATGAGAAATAAGGCTGGACTGTTACTCAGTGGTACGAAGTCCTTTTCACACATGAAAGTTAATTTTTGGAAACCAAGTTCTCAGGCTTGGAGGAGAGTAGAGAGGCAAAAAATCCAAGTTGTTTGAGGTTCATTGATAAGTTTCCACAGTCAGTGATGAGTTGGGGTACCATGGTGTTGTTCTACTGTGCTTCATCAAATCCAATGTTAGCATAGCCTATTAGCTAATAGGACATTTTAGAGCACTTCCTCTTTCCTTCTACTTTCAATCTTAATGGAAATGTTGAGTTGACCTCTCCACATTGCCAATGGTACGAATACTTGTGCCAATAACACACTGTGTTTGGATTGTGAAGCAAATTTGCCTGATCATAACCCATGAAAAATTTATATTTTTAAGAGTACATGCAAACCCTTCCTAAGAAAAATCATATCATACAGAAGGCCAGCAGTTTTGTTCTAAAATACCCTTTATCTGTTTTATGCAATATGCTTATTTATTTCTGAGAAACTCAATTTAGAGTTTTCATTAGCTGTAAGCCATATTAATTAAAATCAGCTGAACAAGATGCCTGAAATGTATCACTTTTCATGTAATGATTGCATAAAACATCAGCATCAATTTTTGAATTCCACTACTAAAACAAATTAACTCTTTAAACATATTCTAATTATTGCACCTGTAAATACGGATTTAATTCTAATACTTTACAGCTGCTGGTGAGTTTTTGCTGTTGTTTGCTTTTATGAAGGTCAGTGAAAATGTGTATTCAAGTCAGCCTCACCATCACTCATGAGGTAATGCAGTTTGTTACCCGGGGGGGAATTTGAGCCCTCTTGAACTGAGTCAATGATGCCCATGGCCCTTTGTTCTCCAATTTTCCAGATAAAATAAACATTGCTCCACACATTACTGCAGAAAGCCCCGTAGATAAGCATTTCCCAGCACTAATGCATTGATCTAAGGACAACCTGTCCTCTGTTAAATTCAATTTTTGTATCAGGCTCAACGGATACATCCTTCGAAAGATGCTGCCCCCTCCTTCCTCCTTTCAGACGTCTCTCTGGAGGCATTAGTTGCTCTTTGCTTTGCCACAGCCAGACAGCCCTAACACTAACACCGAGGCCCTGGAGAATGAAGTGCAGCAGATTTTTCATGAGTGTGTTGATCGGGCTGGTGTGTTGGGCTTGTGATGAGGGGTCAGATACAGTGCAAGCTTTTTTTATAATCCAGTTGAGAGAATACAAGTTCTTTGGTTTTGTGGTCATGATGGTGGCTGACTCTCCCTTAGCGTTGCAGTGCAACACAAGTACAGAGTAAAATGTGCGCTGAAGCATCACTATCTTTATGAAACCAGACATGCCGAAGGATTTCTCTGATAGGCCTTTTCTAACTTGTACAGATATGGATGTTTACTTTGTTATGGGCAGATTAATTCTGAAATATGAATTGTTTAAGTCAATGTTAGCTGCAAACTTAATATTTGAAATATGATGTGGGATTTTAGACTGTAAGCTTTAAATAGAAATCTGATTGTCTGATTTGTATGCAAATTACAAGATTTTAATTTCATATCATGTACACAGTGGAAGAAAAAGAAACGTTTCTCTAACTAAATTCTTATTCACACCAACTGAAGCATATTTTATACACTTATGGGAAGATTAAGAAGGGAATTTCAAAGCAGAACCAGGAAAGTTGGGAGGGTTTTGTTCTCATGTATTTGTTTATTGAGGAATTTTATTGCAATTTTTCCGTATTTGGCCTACTGATCCGCAATCTGAAACAATCAAGCAAAAAGTTGCCAATCCTATTTCTGGCCAGTTAATTATTACATGTTTAATGTATTATTACATTACTTTTATGTGGGACAATTATGAAAAAACTTTTTTGGAGTATTTTTTTTAGAGTTACTTGATTTCTTTTGAGTGCAAATAATTAAATTGTTTTAAAAAATAAAACATTAAAACAAAACTGTATAATAAAGAAAACACATATGATGCATTTATTGAACAATATCTAGAAATCTTTGCAGTCAATTATTTATTTATTGTAACCTTTGCCTTTGCAACAACTTTCCTTAAAAATAAATCTTTTTAGCCTGGATTTAGTCATGCTGTCTTGTTTTTTATCTACTTTATTTCACTTCCTTTTACTTACTGTTTAATGCAATTATTTTTCTATTTTAGCCATGATACCCTAGTGTTATTTATAATTGTATTTTAGTTTCAGTGACATTTTTTTAAAGATTTGATCATTTACATTTTGCTACTGTTTCATATTCTAGTTTCAGATTTTCAATTCTTGTGTTCATATTTTAGCATTCATCAGTTGTGACTGCAACTGACCTAGTTGTATATAAAACATCTATTATAGTTGTCAAGAATTATTTTAGTTACTTAGCTTAACACAAATTTGTGTGTTTATTGTTTATAAGTTTAGTCATTTATTTGAACTTGTACAAAGCAGTTGAGCTTTCATTTAATTATATGGAAAGTGTCTGAATAGTTGACATTCTTTCATTTGTGTGGTGAACTGTCTGCAGTCCTGATATTGGAATAATGTAACAATCCATGCAGTAACCTCTGTTTTAGATGAGGAATGAGAGGCACTGCAGCAGGGGAGGTGAGCTATTAATAGAGAGTTGCCCAGGGGCGCTCAGAAGTCTTTGGCCAGCCTTGAAACACTCATGCACACTTATACAGTTGTGTATCCATGACGGAGGGCATCACAATGACTCACATCCATTTCCAGGAGTCCAAAACTTGATTTATACTTCTGTGCTAACAACCAGCTCAGGCATGCTGCAGCCTATGCAAATAAACCAAGTGCCTGCATCAAGAAGTCACAGCATCAGACTGCTACATGGATGGAGATGTATTTTCCTTTGCATGACAAAGGGAAAGAAAGCCTTGCTTTGGATAGAAACAAAAGAAATGCATAAAAGAGATGTCAGAATAAAAATAATGCTACCAGCTAATATACTAACTGGCTTGGTTGACAGGTATGAAAATCAGGGTAAACTGGAAAAAAAATGTAAACGTTGTGTTTTGAGCAAACAAATCTTTAGACATTTTGAGATTCACACTTGTTTCTTCTCAACTATGATGCTTGTTGAGTCTTGCTGCAGAGCCAACTGACTCAATGTAATTTCTTCAGACAGGTAACTTTTTACCATTTGGCATTTTCCGATCCACTCAGTTTGATCGAATTGCATTTTAGATAAAATTAGACTCTAAAATACAATTCGTCCAGAATCCTCCCAGTGTAGGATTTGCTTGAATTTGGACCAAACTGGCCTTGCAAAGATATTGAAATTTATCACTCTATGACTACAGACTTTAATGTATTTGATTGTTCAATGTGACAGACACACACAGTGCAGTCAATGTTTGTGGGAAAAAAGCTTGCATGGTACAAAATAGTTTAGGCTTAGAAAGATTGAGTGGAGTGTGTCTGAACAGCAACATTCAAGTCTTGCCACTAATGAATTTAGGTCTGGAGTTACGGAACTAATTTAACAGATGAATATGCTTTGATCTAAACAGCTGCAGCTCTAACTGTACTTCTATGGCTGTTGTCCTGCTGGAAGGAAGACCTTCACCCTATTATTTTGTAGAATTTCATCCAGAATTATTCTATACTTATCTCATTTCAGCTTCCCATAAACTCTGACCAGCATCACCATCACCATTACCATGTTTCATGTTAGGGATGGTTTATTTAGGGTGATGTGTAGTGTTCATTTTTTAAAAAGTTCAGTTTTGACCTCATCTGAACAGTTCACATTCACATGTCACATTTCACATGTTAACTGTGACAAACTTCAAATGGGACTTCTCGTGATTTTCTTTCAAAAATGGATTCTTTCTCGTGTTATTTTTTTTCATAAAGATGAGATTTGTAGTTCCCACCTGAACTGTGTATCTTAGTTGTGCTACGCTGTTTCTATTTTAAGATAATGCATTGAACAGAGCTCCATGACATGTTCAAAGCTTGGGATATTTTTTTTTATTGCCAACTGGGCTATAAGCGTATCTAGAACTTTCTCCTGAGCTGTTTGAAGTGTTCCTTCATCTTCATGATGCGGTTTGTTCGCTACTATTATCTAACAAGCCTCTGACGCCTTCACAGAACAGCTCGATTTATACTAAGGCTAGTTGCAAACAGATGAACTTTTTGTGGAATTAGGTGTGAGAGTAAAGGGGGATGACTACAAGTATATGCAATGCTTTCAAGATTCTTACTTTTAAAATGTTTAAAACATCTACCACGCCCTATCACAATAAAAACTAACAAAGAATTAAAGTTTGAGGTTGTAAAATGTGACAAAGATAAACTTAGTACAAGCTAGAAGAATATGACTTTAAGCTAAAATTAATTAAGAATACATGAGTTTTTCTGTTGTTGACTGTGGCAATGTGATGCAAATGTGTCAAAGGAAATGGCAGAATATATACAGCTCTGGAAGAAATTAAGAGACCGTTTAAAATTATCGGTTTCTCTGATTTTACTCTTTATGTTTGAGTAACATAAACATCGTTTTCCCATTCTATGAACTACTTACAACATGTCTCCAAAATTTCAAGCAAAAACTTTGTATTTATTTGCAGATAATGAGAAATGGTCAAAATAACGAAAAAGATGCACTGTTTTCAGACCTCAAATAATGCAAAGAAAAGTTCATATTCATTTAAAAACAGCAATACTAATGTAACTCAGGAAGAGTTCAGAAATCAAGTTGGTGGAATAACCATGAGGTTTTCAATTGAGTTCAGTGCAGTGGGCTCTTAATTTTTTTTTTTAGAGTTGTCTATCTGTGTTGCTGGAACTGTATTTGTATTGAGGGTGAATCTAATGACATCTACAGGCCCATTTTGTTTGCAGTTATTTAATTTATTGAGGTTGGGATGTGGGCTTATGTATTCATAGTGTAGATTTATTTCATAAATATAACCCTCAAAAAACACCTTAATGAAATGAATACATGTATCTTCCTGACTTAGAAGAAGATGTACAAAAAAGCATGTGAGATTTGTGAGTGTTAATAAATTCAAAGATAATTTTGCTTTTTAAATCCATCATGCGTCTGTAAATGTTGTAATTTGACTCAGTATAGTAATTACAGCACCAACAAATGTTGAACAAAATCAGAAAATGTACTCCACACAGCTTTGTGTACATGACTTGTAAATCATAAGCGCTGTCTGTATCATTTATGTCAAAGGAAATTGAATTTCTTGCTCTGAAGCACATACTTCATAATAATTCACAGCAGAAAATCTGCAATACAGGTAATTGAAAATATATCAGTGAGTTCTTTGAAGAGTATTTTATGGTCTTGTTTAATCAGAGGCTTTGCTGTGCCTGTAAAAGTCTGGCCCAGAATGATACGGCTGTAACAGCGTAGATGTAATTCATCACATTCTTTTTTGGGCCTTTTTTGAAACTGACAAAACTGCTGCGGTGGAAAAAAAAACAAAAAAACCCCATCACAAATCCATTGGGTCGCTTTTTATAGAACATAAAAGTGAGTCTTAGGACTGATTTTTCAAACTGAGATATGAAAGAGAGAAACGACTTGTGTCAGTGCTTTGATCGAGCCATTTTGAGTAGCGTAACAAATTTGATGTAGATTCTCCGGGATAGATTGATACTTCACATTCCCCAACCAATCGTAACACGAATTTTTAAAAATTAAATGCAAAATTAAGTTTGGTAAAAAATAAATAAAAGAAAAGACTCAAATATTGAGCATTATTTCAAGTTTTATTAAATGTTCCAACACCAGGATATTAAGCCTATAAAAGCAATGACACCACAGGTATCTCTCAGTAATTCAGTTCAAAAAGGGAAACATAGATTTAGTGTGCACAGTGATATATTAAAAACATTTATTGCTCAGATTTTGATGCTTATGGCTTACACATAATGAAAACCTAAAATTCATTTAGATCAGAAAATTAGAATAACCCATAAGCTCTAATTTAAAAAGCTTTTTTATTAAGGAAATGTAAGCCTGTTGGAAGGCTTATCCAGCCACTGCATACTATATGCACTCAATACTTAATGTGACCACTTTTTGCCTGAATTACTGCATCCATGCAGCATTGCATGGATGCAATCAGCCTGTCACTCTGCTGAAGGCTTAAAGAAGCCAAAGTTGATTTAACAGCAGTCATCTGCATTGTTGGCTCTTCTTCTCTCATTACCTCTTGACAGTATAGCTTCTCTTTGAGCTTAGGTCAAGTGGATGTGCTGGTCAGTCCACCACAGACATACTATGGTCATTAAACAAGGCTCTGGGAATTTTGGAAGCTGCCAAGTCTTTCTGGAAAATTAAGTCACTTAAAAGTTTCTTGCAGATGCTGCACTGACTTTGGAGTTGGTAAATAAGTAAACACCATCAGAAGACATGGGAGTCCAAATCATCACTGACTGTGATGATTCACTTTGGACCTCAGGCAACTTCCTCAATACTCTGGGACTTTTATTCCAAAGGGAAATGCAAAATTTACTATAATCTGAAAGGAGGAGTTTGGACCACTGAGCAAAAATATGGTTCCTTTTTTCCTTAGTCAAGGCCATATTTTTCTGAACCCTGGTTCTGTCAATCCAGAATCTGAAGGGCCATAAAGCTATTAAAGCTTGTAATTCTACCCAAACCCTTGAACGGCCTTTGCTTCAAAATCCTCTCAAGGCAGTAGACATCCCCAGTACCTGACCCTGCTTTTCTATCACACTTTTTTCTTCCACCTAACTTTCCACTAATGTTCTTAGATGTGACAGGATGTGAAAAGCCAGATTCTTAAGAAATATCCTTTAAAGTTTAGGGTGCAAATGATTCTTTCAATAACATTTATGTAATAAAAAGCATCTTTTATTGCTGTAATGTAATATTATAGTTTTATGATAAACTACAGTGTTAAAACACTGTAGTTTAAAACACTGTAGTTTTGTCATTTTCTAGACCACTTTGTGGGACGTTAATGCAAATAAGTTTCACTTGAATTTGAATTACTGAAATAAATTAATAAGTTATATTAAATGAAGTTTCGATGTATTCTGACTTACTGAAACCCAACTGTAAACTAATTGAAATATTCTGAGCACCACTGCCACAAAACATCATAATTAATAGATCAGTGCTTTATGCTGCTCAAACAATCAGATATGTCACTGAAAAAGGAGTAAAAATCCTCGCAATGATGATTCATCCCACTGCTGGTGTGTGTTTGTACTCTGATGCTGTAAGCATGTGAAACAGCAAACACCACTGATTCTAATAGAGACATTTCATGGTGCACAGAGGCTGCAGCACATACACAGTTAGTGAATCACTTATCCTTTCAATGTACATCAGAAGAAAGCCACCAATGTTACCACCAGTATACACTACGCATGCGATAACTAATTCTTACCATTTCTATCAATCTGCACTGTCAGAACTAAAGGATACAAGAAACAGGAAGCTGGAGGGGAAATGTCTTACCATGCCCAGCTCTCGTAAGAAAAGGCATCCTGTTGATCGCAATGGGGACGGTACCATGTTTATTGTGGAAGTGGTGGACATGGTGGGTGGTGCTCAAACTCGAAGAAACTCGCGCCGTACCGGTCTGGATTGGGAGCAAAGTAATCAAGGTGAACCAGAGTATTTGTCTCGAACAATAACTCAGACCCATGCTGAGACTGAACTGGGACCAGCTGCTCCTGTGTCCGAGCACGGGGGTGGCCGCAAAAAGTCTACCCATGTGTGCAAATTCCATGAAGGCCCAGGAGAGACAACGGGGCCGGGCTCTGGCCTCTGATCGTTCAGCCTGAAGACAGCAGGGCATCTCACTGAGAGGCTGGATCCATTTCTTTTCAGGATCCTTTGCTGGATTAGTCACTTAGTTTTGGCCTGGACTCTGGTAGAAAAATATCCTTTAGATTTGCACCAAAAAAAAAAAAAAAAAAAAAGAATTCAAAAGAAACAATCCAAACCCAGAGCCACGCGTTTACTAAAACAGGAAAACCCCCCACAAAATTTCAAAATCTATCTGAAAAGCTTCCTCGAGAACATTCTTCCAAAACTGAGCTCCAGCATGCAGGAAGATGCAAATCCAAAGAAAGCTTGGGGTTCAATCCAACAGCCATGTTGTCCAGTCAGTATATTTAGGCATGAAAACTGGCAGGGCAGAGACTCATGTGATAAGAATTCTGATAAGAGCCTCCATCGCCCACAGGTAGAGCTTGAGGGCAGCTGAGCCTGCCCACTAAGAAGAAGAGAGCCCCTCCACCGCAGTAAAAGATGAAACACGTTTCCGTGGGAAAATGAATCATTTCATTAAGGAAATAAATAAATAAATAAATAAATCTCGAGCGGATAAAAATACGAGGGGTGCAGCTACGGAGGATGACGCTAGAGCCAGAGCTTTTGTTCCCTTTAACCGGGGAATGAAAAAAAAAAAGAAAAAAAGAATAGAGACAGGGAGGAGGAGGAAGAAAAGGAGGGAGGGGGGTTAGAAAGCCAGGGAGCAGTATCTGCAGCAGCGCGGTAAAGAAGAAAATCCAGAAAATAAATAAATAATTTGTCAGCAGCTCCTTTTCCCCCCAGTCCTCTCAGTGGCGCCGCAGATCTGGCGAACCGCAACCTCTGGCGCGCTCAGAGATCCATCAGAATGCAGCTACAGCAACCTCTGCTTCAGACGGACGTAGGCTCCATCTCTCACGCTCCACCTGCTCAGACTCATGCAGCAACAACTACTGCTGCATTCCCCTCACTGCCACTGCTGCTCCTTTTCCCCCCCTCCTTCGTTTCTTCCCTTTATCCTCTCCGGTTACCTTGTCCCGATCCGCTAGCTTCTGATGGAGGACATTTAAGTGGCGGCGTCTGGTCTCCGGAGGAGGGCAGGTAATGCTCGACTTGCTGCAGAAGGGTTTATGCTAATTAAAATTGAAGACTGTGATAAATCACAGGAATGACTGAGATTCCAGGACAGCCCAGATTCCCGATGAGGACGATATCCTCGCCTTGGACTGGAGGCGAGCTAAAGGAGCTCTTCTGAAGGCATACTGTAGTCAGGGTGCTCTGATCCAGCGAGGCACAGCATGTGCCTCTGTGTATGTTTGTGTGTGTGTGTGTCTGAGGAAGAGTCTGTGAGCAAATGAGCGAGGAGGGTGAGGGTGGGTGGGTGAGGGATAGCGGCAGAGAGGAAGGGAGGGAGGGAGAAAGGGAGGGCGACTCAGGAAGAGACGGCGAAAGAGAGAACAGGCAAACACTCCGGGAAATAGTGAGGCAAGTAAATGGGTTGTGTGAATAAATACATGCTAGAGAATTCGCAGCGCGCTGGCTTGCAGGTCCTGGCAGTAACACGTAGGAATCATTACTGCAGAGGAGGAGCTTGATTTAGGTGAGGTGTCAGAGCTGTTACACAGGGAACACAGGGGGATACAAGCAGCATAAAGACCCCAACGCTACAACAGGTAGAGAGGAGAGAGGAAAGCGAACGCATGCCAAAAACAAAGCAGGACGGAGGAAGTTAGAGGTTGGGCGGTGTAATCTGTGTAGAACAAATCAAGAAGAGCTGCATCAAAATTCAATCGAAGACCTGTCTCTTCGCAGGAGAGCATCGCCAATCTATTCGCTCACAATCCCTCCTCCTACATCTGTATACCAGTCACCTCTCTTGTTTGCTCAGAAGCTCTCATGCTGTTTAACCATGCTGAACTCATTCACAGCCACGACTGATCCGTGGGGTCAGGGTCTCTCCTGAGCTGCTCACAGGAAAATATGTGGCGTTGTGGCACGATGGAGATGTTATGAGAAGAAGATAGGGACAGGAGCGAAGGGAGGAGAGGAAAAACACAAGGGGAGGAAGGCATCGGAAGAGGGAGGCTGTAGCTGTATCAAGTGAATCACGGTCGATAGAGATATCAGCCGGGATTGCCTGGTCGGTTGAAAGGACACGCATGGAAACAGGAGGACAGAGGCGAGCCATGCAGCACCACCTCTCACGGTGACAAGAAGCCGACACAGGCCATTACTCAAGAGAGGGAGGGAGTGCTGCGTGTGGTGGAGCGAGGCTGATTGAACTAAAGGAACTGAGGAGAGATACGCGCACGACGCTGTGAAATCACAAGTGGCTGAACGGCGTTCAGACATTCATCCGCGGGTATTGTGGACATAAATAAACCGATAGAGGCTGTGGATCTGCTTTCGTTTTCCCATCTGAGTCAGAAGGAGATTTAAATCCTTTATGTGTTTCCTTCTCTTTGTACTTCTCAGTAAATCGTAATGCGTGTCAGCTCTCCCAAACAGACACTGCCTGTCTATAACATGAAGATTAGTTTATGGCATACAGACACCTCATCGGCAATACCTGCAGAGATGCACATTTCACTCTCCTTATAACAGGTCTGCTCAGGTGTTGCAGTGCACAAAAAGGAAACATTATGGACTTGTGTGCCAGGTCATTTTCCCTTTTGCTATTGTGCATCTTTGCGGTTTTGGTCGTTTTCTTGTAGCAATCATGGATCAATTGGGACATTTATGTGTGCCTGCTTTGATAACTACTGATTTAAAGCAATTTCCTATAATCTACAAATAGTCTGTTGAAAGTAAATTATAGGTTGTTGTTCTATGGCTCCAATAATTGGTAACAACCCAAGAAATCCACATGCACAAAGACACCATCAAAAGTTATCATAAATTAGCCTGTGTGTATTAAAGTAGAATTGCAAAGGTAATAAATTATTGAACATATGAAAGTATAAAAAGACAAAGAAACCAAGTGGAATCTGTCAATAGTTGAAACACAAACGCTTCAAAATAAGCTGATTTAATCAAAATTGTGGCTCGTATAACGGTTTCTCATGTCCAGGTTGTCACACAAGAAGCATCTTGTGATAGCTATCAGTACAGAGCTCTCCCAAGACATTCACAACCTTTCACCTGAGGAAGAAAATGATAGCAGTGGTCACAGATGTATCTCTACTTCAGAAAATTTCAGAAAGCACCACTAGGGCCATAATCTGTCAATGAAAACATTATTTCACCGTAAACCAGCCATGAAAAGCTACGCCCCACAATATTTTGGTGGAAAATAAACCAGAAGAGTTGACTCATTTACAGTCTCAGAAAGAGTTTAACAGATCATTCAACCATCAAAACATTAAGTAATGCAATTTCCTCTGTCTGCTCACAAGATTCTGGACAAGCCAGTGGATATAGCAACCCATAAATATCAAAGCAGCAGTGGAGTTTGGAGGTTGCGATATCACGATGTGGAGGTCCATGTCAGTACATCTGAATTTTAGATAATTTATATGAGGAAATTTAAAGAGATATAAACAGTGAAATGATCCATCGAACAGACAAGGAAACTCCAATTACTTTACATATGAGTGTAAAATAATTGGATAATTTTATAAAACTATGTTTATCATTATGAGCATACAATTTGAAAAAGAAAAGGAAAAGATTAATTGAATTGATCTGGCGCATGCAAAAACAAGAACACAAAACAGTGAAAGAAATTTGATCACAAAATAAAAATGTCAACAAAAGTTCATTGTCAGAGGACAACAAAGAGAAGCAACCAGAGGACACAAAGTCTTCAAAGTGGCTTTTACAGAATAATTGAGTGTTTCCTGGGACAAAACCTTTTTTTAAATGTGATGTTTGTTGTAATCTAGTGGGATTTGAGATTTAAGCTTTTCAGTCGCAAACAGTCAATAAGGTTTTGGTGTAAGGTAGAAGATTTGTGATAATGAGGGCCTCTTTCATTTCTCAAGAACCTGAACACTTTGTTAGAGTAGAAAACACCATGATGTCTTAAATACCACCAGATCTTAAATAAAAATGCCTGTAAACTGATAATAGGTCACCAGGTTTTTAAGAATTAAAACTATCCAAGAATATTTCTGTTGTCAAAACTAGACATAAAGTCCAACTTCGTCCATAAAAACTCCTAAATTTGGCTCATTAGGGAGCTGAGGAGAACAGAGCATAAAAAGTGTGTGCAAAGATCCCTCTGTCTGCATGCTTCAACTTTGTTGAATCTGAAGAAATCTGAAGAGACGCTGTTCATCTATTTACAGCAGGAATACCATTAGTTGTAGAATTTAACACATTTGTTATACCACAATAAATATACTCAAATTAAATGTTATATTTTTCAGAATTTTTATGTAAGCGTCTGTTCTGCTCCAATAAAAGGTTATATTATTTAATTTATGGTGGATGCTGTAAGCTGGTGCAATGTCATTTTCTTGACTACTTGGCCAGGGAGAATAAAAAGGAATCCTGAGATGCTTCATGTTAATTTTACTTTGAAAATATGTGTATGTTTTTAGCTTGAGAGTTGAGTGAAAGGTCATCATGTTTTCATTTTGGTTTTGTGAGATTTTAATTTCACATTATGTTTTCAAAAGTTTTAGTTTGTGTTTTGGATTTTGTCTTTTTCTTTCTTACTGTTATTTTTTACTCAGTGGATGAACTACATTAATAGCTATGAAAAAAAACACACTAATGTGTGGGATTTCACACTATGAAAACACACAAGTATAAAAACAGGATGTAATTTCCAATTATAGTGAGGTCTGAATACAACAGGACAGAGTGGGGTGATTTATAATGTGCGACTTGGACTGTCAGGCTGTCCAGCATGCGATCATCTTTCTAGGCAGTGATGATATCTTGGTGGGAGCTGTCAGCAGTGAAAAGCTGTCCTTAATCAATTTATAGGCTCGAGGGTTGCTCAACATGAAGAAAGTCTGGGGAGATGGAGAAGCCTGAGACTCACTAGCTGTCCTTGTGCCGTCCTTGGCTATTCGATAGGCTGAACATCCCATGTAGCACTTCCGACAGAGCACACGAGATGTACGGATATGCAGTATTTGAATACATATTTGATTCATTTATTTAAAATACAATTCTGGTGAAGTTGTCCAGATTTAAAGAAAATAATCACATTTAAATTTTTGAGAAAAATTGAACACATTTTAACATAAAAGATAAAAGATAGAAATTGCTGATGATGATTTCATTTAATAAGAGAAATTTTTTGCAGAATTGTTCTAATTGAGTCACATTTGAGGGTTTTTCAACCCAGCATCAAAGTCTGATTAAACCTGGACCATGACTCGGTCTTTATGATTCATCCAGAGGTTGAGTTGCTGGTGTGCTTCAGATTGTGCTACAGCAAAATCCAAAAGCACTTGAGTTTTAATGTGCCCTCTTTGTTCTTAAAGGTGGATTTTCCACGTTCAGAGTTGGAGATTCAACAAGAACACCCGATAAAGTCTGGATTATGGCTGGGAAAGTCAGTGCTTACTGAGGCACCACAAGTTTTTTTATTCAACATGGCAACAATGAACATAGAATGAAGAGGAGGTGACTGATAGAAACTTTTTAAAAGTTTTGTACAGCTTTAATCCATTGTTATACATTGTATTGTGCAGTAGCTATTTGTGAACTTACTCTTGTCTCTTAAAATAAATGGGGAAAAAAATACATTAGTATCAGTTTATATTGCTAATAGTAGTTAGGATCACAATAACTATCAAGTCCCACTATTTTCTGACCTCATTATCCTATGGAATTTTAAATCGAAGAGCAAAATTCAATTGTAAATTGAATTTACAAACCTACAGCTGAGCGGGCCCAGGAATGGTACAATATGGATCACTTTTAAAATGGAAATAAACATGCAAATATATGGCAAATAAACAATATTTCACTGTTGATATGTTTTTTCTACAATTCAGTTCAAGTTGTAGTTTTTTTAGTAGACCAGACACTCCCTTTTCATGTCTTTTCCTTTTGAGAATAATTCTAACTGTGCTACGTTGGAGTGTTAAAGCTTTAGAAATGCCTTTGTAACCACTTTTAAAAGTATAAATGCCACTGAGTTTGTTCTTTATCTGTTCTTAAATTGATTCTACACCAAAGAATAATATTTTCCTTTTAATGTTTTCCTTAGATCTGGTTTATCTTCTCAAAGCCCCAGTCAGCATTGGCAGATGGCCGCTTGTACTGAACCAGGGTTTGCTGGAGGTTTCTTACTGTTACAGGGAAGCTTTTCCTCTCCACTGTCACTACATGCATGCTTGGTATTGAGTTTATTTTTGCTGTGAAGAGAAGTGAAGTGCTGGGTAAACTTGTTAAAATACTTTGAAGAACTAATTGAGCATACTGTCCTGTTTGATAACTAGGATTAATTGGAATTTAATCCAATTAAATTGGATTAAATTCCAATTAAATTCCAATTAAATTCGATTAAATTGAAATTATATTTTTGTAACGTGCCTTCCAAAAACATTTGTTACAAATTGGTGCTATAGAAATAAACTAAACTGAACTGAATGGCTTTTGCAGATGAGGGAGCCTGTATCATATTTTCTGATCAGTTACATTTAATAGAATATTGATTCAATGTTCATTTTTATTAGTCTGGGTGTGGCTAATGAGAATGATCTCAACTATAAAATGAAAGTTTAACAAGAGGCAATTACTGTATTTTTATTTTTACATAGGGCCAGGATGGTTTAGACCAGTGGTCCCCAAACTACGGCCCACGGGCCGGGTCCGGCCCCCTGAACAATACCAGAGGGTATTTTAATATACCATAAGCTGCTACTTTTTTCCTACACTTTGAACCA
>CAEFZX010007534.1:0-37089 GCA_903066825.1 Alfaro cultratus | reverse complement strand
TATATATATATATATATATATATATATATATATATAAAGTGCTTTATTATTATTCTGGAATTCAGAAAATAAAAACTTATTTTGCTTTTCAATTAACGATGAACTAATGAATCAATGAATCACGTTTGTTCACACACAAAAGCAGTTTGTGGGGATTTTTTTTATTGTATTACTGGAGGGAGGGAAAAAATCTATAAAACATTCCACAAAAATACATAAAAGAATTGTAATATTATTAAGCGAAAACACTTCCTTCTGTGACATTTACACCACGATCAGCATCAAAACACAGCTTTTTCTTTACAGATTAATGTGACATCATGTACTTTGATGCTATAATAAATAACGGAACAACTTCGGGGTTTATTGTGTTCAGATTAGGTAGAATCTAAAGCAGATTTTATTATTGTTATTATTATTTCTCATAAGCTACAATCGAGATTTTACACTGAACGTCAGGAGCAAAAACAAAAAACAAGTTGTTGGAGCTCCTCGCCCATCTCATGTGATTGGTCGCTGGTCTGAGTCCGGGCAAAACAACAAGCTCCGACCCCTCCCCCCCCTAATGAGCCGCTGACGTAGAAACTGCTTCCGCCCTCCTCTTGTTTCTCCCTCCGCAGCACCTCCTCCGTCAGCTAGTTCGCTGTCAGGATACATTAAGCTCATATGCCTGTAATATTCAGCGAGCGCAGAAAATGGCCAAGGAGAATGAGGGTGGGGGAAAAAAAACAAAAAAAAGAAACAGTCCCTGCTTTTGAGTGCTTTACATAACATCGTCTCCGGTTTCTACGGCGAGGCAGAAGCTTAGACAGCAACAAAAAGAAGCTCCGCACAAATAAACATGTTCGGTTCAGTAGTAAGGCACATTTTCCACAAGAGACGAGGAGGGAGGCGGTTACTTTGGTCGGAGTTACAAAAATAAAAAAAAATAATAAAGCAAAAATAATAATTTTTTTTTAAAAAACCGTCTGTGCCGAACGGCGTATGGCTCTGGGGAGCGAAGCGCAGGTAAAGCAGGAGTGTCCAGGTAAACTAGCAACAAACGAGGCAGAAGAAGAGCAAACTACGGCGGTGTATTAGGACCAATTTAGATAGAAGAAAAGGAGTAAATTTCCGAAGAAATTGATATTAAGCCCAAATTTCTGAGTTTTTTCTCAAGACATTTTTGATGTTTCAAACTCAAAGAGATTCATGAGGGGTTTTTTTTTTTCTAAATTAATTTTATAAATCTCTCTGAAATTTTCGACATTTCAAACTCGGATATTTCTGAGAGTAATCTCAGAATTTCTGAGTTTTTTTCCCCCAGAAATCTACTCCTACTTTTTCTCCCCTATATTTGCAAAGGCGCTAATATGCAGTAGCAGCAAACTGCAAATAGTGAAGGTCGAGATCGTGATTCGCTCCCTGGGTTCCCATCTCCCCCGTTCCTGGACACAAGATTGTAGTTTCAGGTAGAAACGAGTACAAAACTTTAAAAAAAACAAAAAAAAACTCCCACCACTGGAATACAAGAAGCACAAGGCCTTAAAAGTACACAGGCTTAAATGTTGTCATTTACAATTTTAGGACATGGCAAAGTTTCCTATTGTCAATCACAGCTGGGATTACATTTTTCTCTAAAAAAGAAAATTAAACAGTTCATGATTTTGCTGCTTGCATGTAATGCTGGATTCCCCCAAAACATAAGCTGCCATAACAATAACTGGTAGATTTGTGTCATCAGCAGCCATTGCACCAAGAGACCAAAACAAACTAACATTATAAGTTAAACTTACACTCACACAATAAACTCGCACATCTACTGCAGTTTGAGGCCGGTTTATCAGTCATAAATAAAAAATAACATTAGATTAAAAATTTCCAACAAACCCAATATTTCACCTTTTACATACCAAAGAGGAAAAATTCTTATTATTTTTGCTGCAAAAAAATAAAATAAACATTTTTAAAAAATTACATCTAGATTTTGTTTCGACTACATGATAGTAGTAAAATACTCAACAACACAGCTGCAACTTTTTTTTTTCAGAAAGGCTGAAGTTGGTACAGTATATGGAAGTCCAAAAGTACCACAACTAAAATAATAAATAAACTATTAAATGACAAGTGTAATGAATTAAGACACAGATATATCATTTGTGAAATATAATAAAAAAAAATGTAAAAGTACATTTGTTTTTATAGGTTTTGCTTTTGTTATTTTACACGACAGCAATGTAGAAACTCTACTAGGATTGGTATGTTTAGCTGGTTTGCAGGTTGACCAATCAGATGCAAAGGTTTATTTGATTAGCATCACAGATTAAATTATGCATTTGATGCACTGCGAGCGTTAATATAAATAAATAAAAAATAAATATTAATATAATTATTCAAGTTCGTTGTATATTTAAAAAAATCATTCAGATGATGTTTCTATTTTCAATTAGATTTTTAACATGACATAAATAAACAATAACGAAGTATTAATTTATTAGTTTTTTTTAATTGTGGCACTTTTGGCATTCCATAAAAAGAAAGCTTTCAGGCCCATAACTAACAGGAAAGTCAGGCCTTTGCCCTCCAGGCTGGCTGAAGCGCAGCCTCTTGAGTAACTGAAGGGACTTTAATTAATTATCAACCCAGATCCGATCTGGCAGACTGAGTGACGCAGCCTTCATGGCCGCTCGGGTTCCTTCGTCCACAGCTGTCGTTTGACACACAGAGCTTCACTACAACAGGCCTCCGAAAAGTTACGCTTTGACTGAGTGAAGGAACACAAACATGGCATAGTCTTTGGTGCACCTCCCTGCTAAAACAATCTGTTGTGAAGGTAAAGAGCTCCTGCTCCGCTTCTGAAAGCGGAGCAGGAGCTTTGCTACAAGAAGTCTGACTTCACGGATAGTATCGCCTATAAATCTGCTGATCTCAAATCAAAAACCTCTCCGTGAGCGTTTTCCGAGCCTGACACCGAGTCCAAAATGTTAAAATGTTTCCGGTCAAAACATGTACTCCAGAGCGTAACAGAGTCTTGACCCCTTCCCCACTTGTTTCTGAACACTGTTCGACTGTTGGCTAAAAGAAGGCTACTGCATTTTCCATCGCTTAAAAAAAAACAAACACATTTTTGAAAATAATTCCAGTCACGTAAAACCTGAACAATCAGCATGTGGGAACATAAAGGAGCGTCACAACCGCATAAAACTGATATTTCTGTTCGACGTTAACATACTGTGAGACTCTCATATAAGCCAACGCCTATATGTACATAAATGTTCATACTAGAGATGCACTGATCCCACATTAATATCTGTATCGGTTCAAATATTGAAAAAAATTCTAGATCAGCTATCAGGGACAATGTGCCCAATCAATAAGGGCAGATCTACTCAGTCAAATTCTATGTTTGCTGCTTTATTATTTATTTTTACATTACATTTAGAATTCCTAATCGCTCTTTCTGAACCATTTTAAAGAAGGTTTGCTGCAGTTTGTTTTTACATGTTCGACTAAAATAGTCAACTTGTTTTTGTCCCACGCCTAATTACACTGACTGAACAAATGTTTTCCATGTTTGACCAGCTAGTGAAACTATTGGTGTATTTCAGTGAGCTGTACTGGCACAGAGTTAGAAAATACATTTCGAATTCAGCACATTTATGTCTGTGTTTAAAAAAAACAAACCATTTTAAGTCAATTCAGCTGTTTTTCTGCATCGGATCGGATCTAAACCTTAGATATCGGTATTGGTTGTGAAAAAAGTGGATCAGTGCATCTATAATACATATGCAAATTATACAAAAGTTGTAATAAATATTTCTTGTCTACTTTGAGGCACGAGCAATAAGTGCATATGTGGTCCCTCGTTAACGAGGGATGAGCGTCATTCGGCTTCATGTCTGCACATGTTCAGAGTGTGAAATGTCCAGAATCCAGAACATTCATACCCCTGATCAAGCAGCTGCACCTGACATTGTCATGGAGATCAGGACTTCACCAGAATCTCCATGATGTGGTCCAGTTCGTTCAGGTCCAGCAGACACGACTGGAGGCTTCCCGCCGAGGAACGCGGCTTCACGTCGTCGTCGGGCCAGAAGGACACGCTGACCGGCCACAGGGAGCCGGACGCCCAGGCGGACGGCAGCTCCGAAGTCTCGTACATGGACGTGTCGATGTCCTCGAAGATATCGTCCAGGGCGAGGTCACTTAGGTAGCCCATGGCGCTTCCCGCATCGCTAAAGGTGTGACCGACGGCATTGAGCGGGGGTTTCTGTAGGTCCGTGGCTGCCGTGTTTGTCAGTTCTGGGGACGGCGGGGGAGACAGGCTTTCCGCCTCTCCCTCCGTGCAGCCAGGGCACGTGACCGACTCGTCCTCCCTGAAGTCGTCCCTGAGGAGGCGAGCGTCGGGGCTCACGCCGCCGAGCCGCACGTCCCTCCCGTCGCTCCGCATCTCCTCCTGGATCTGCCTGAGCGTGTTGATGAGGAGCACGGAGCGCCGCAGGCTGAGCTCCACGCCGGCCTGGTAGTGCTGCAGCTTCTCCAGGCAGAGGCTGAGCACCAGCTGCCGCTGCTGCAGGTGGCCGGCGTCGGTCCTGGACCTTCGGTCCCCTCTGTCCTCCTCCTCTGAGTCCTCCAGCACCGCGTCCGGCCTCTTGTCCTCCGTCGCTGCAGCATCGGGGAGCTGCTCGGCCTCCGGACCCTCCAGGCTGCTCCACTTCCGCTTCACACCTCGACCCAACATTGACCTGCAGCGATTCATAGAGACATCGTCAGGGACGAAGCATTTGAGCAACTTGCTGACTGGAGGTTCGCCGATAAATCAGCCTCGATTCCCTTAACTGTGGGGATCAGCCGATACCTACATGTGAGGTCGATCTTATCTGCCTCGGTAAAGGTCTGAAAATCAACCACTGTCCTCTTTTGCTGTGAGAGAGACTGGCAGATTGACCCACCAGGTCTGCATGTTTGCACTCAGCAATAGCCACCCCACTGTTGCCAACTCAGCAACTTTATTTCAATATTTACCATCGTTTCAGTCACAAAAATCAGTAACTGCCAAAATCCGAATCGACGGGTCAGGCATTTTAAAGATCAGCGATCAGCCAGAAAAATCCAATCGGTGCACCTCTAATGCTAACGCATGATCATATCTGCAGCCAGACAGCTAAACATTAATATGTCTAACTTCTCAAGGCCAAAATTCTAATTAATTTCAAATAAAAAAATACTTCACTGGTCCCAAAGGGTAAGTAAATATTGTCATAACTCATATTAATTCAACATTTCTTCAAAGAGGTATTGTAGATAAAATGGCACAAGTTTAGTTTTTCTGCTGCGACAGACTGCTGTGGTTTCTGAGGTTTTCCTATGTGAAATTTTCAGTAGTTTAAAACATTCTGTCAGAAAATGTGCTTCATTAGCAGTTCCATTCGTCACTGCTCTGCTAAAATTTGTGAAATGGACTTCAAATTTTGATCACCATACCTTTAAAACAGTATGTAAGTTTATGACACACTAAATTCCTAAACAGGCGTAATATATAAAAGCAAAACTTGCCCAGAATCAAAACAGGTAACTTCAGCAAATTAGCTACATTTGATTGAGTACTCAGCAGTTTTTCTTTTGCTGCAGAAAAACATGAAAATGTACCTGAAGTAAACAATTCACCTCTGTGTCATTTAACCAACTGCTCCAAACATGCACCCACTTCACCCTGAAACACGATGGAAACTGCCAAACATTCAGCAAGTTTTCCATCAATGTGTTTTTTTAATGACCATTTTGAAGTGTTGCGAGATAACTTCCTCGAAATCATCAAAAAGGTTTTTGCGCTCGTAAGAGATTACTTACGGCTCTTGCCTAAAAGAGTTAGCGCGCCAGAGGGGAGATGGAAACACCAGCTTGGAGGGGAGGATGGTGAGAATGGAGTGGCTGGCTGGAGGCCCTCCAGGCTGGGTTGGGAGTGGTGGAACGCTCCCATCCACTGGTGGTGGTGAACGGCTCGGAAATATTTCAGAGTCCAAACCTCCAGCTTGGAGGGAAGAACTCTCAATTTTTCTGAGATGTGTGGTTCAATCCTGTAACCTCTACGTCTTGTTTATTGCAGCCACACGTAGCGTCGACGTCTAACAAAATTACGCTTTGCGTAGCCTGGTTGATTTGTTCCAAACCAGTAGAAGCACACCTAATTCGAATTTCCTTTCAACATAGTAACTGAGACTGAAGTGAAGGTTATCCTCCCTACATTAAAACATTCAACCAAAGTTACAGTAGAATAGATTTTGACCCTTCGTGATTTTTCTTTTTTTGTTTGTTTTTTGGTCTGAAAAGTCGCAAAATCTAGCAACAAAGTTACTAAGTTGCCAATGATGGGGTGACTGTTGTTAAGGCTGAAGTATGTAACTTTATAAAAAATATGTTTTTTACATATTTTTTAAAACTGTCACTATGTTTTGACAGTATAATATAAGACACATAATCGAGCTCTTCTGCTTTCTCCCAGTGCCAACTACAGAAATAACCAATCAGAGCCAGGAGGAGGGTGTTAGCGCTGAAAATCACCCTTGTGTATGCGCTACCCACACCTTCCCCCTTGCACTCTACTACTCTACTGTGTCTTCCTAATAGCAGAGCCTGCAGTGAATGCTCAGGCTAGTTAGCATGGCGACCGATGACGGCAGATAAACGGTTTTCCTTGGACTTTAAGTTGTTTCTTCACCATTAGCTCATTGAGCAGCCTGTGTGTGAAGTTGATTGACGGCGCTAAGACCCTCCTTCTGGCTGTGATTGGTTGTTTTTCACTGTGCATTTCGGCAGAAGGAAATAGCTGCTTAGGGAGGAGCTGGATTTTTATTTTTTTTCACACATTATCAGTCTGTCTCATATTAAACGGTGAGAGCTTTAACAAATATTCCTGCACACGCGCATGAGCAGACGTGACCTGCTGTGCAGAGCAAAAAGGGACGGCGACTGATTCCCGGACCTTTGCAGATCGATGGATAAAATCGGTTTCACGTAGCATCGGGCGATCGTCGATCACCCAATAAATGAAGGAAATCAGGGCCGATTCGTCGGTGCGCAGCTTGCAGGACGGCTCAGGTGAAAGCATTTCCAGGTGTTAAAATGGCCCAGTCAAAGTCTAGACCTGAACCCAATGGAGAATCTACGACAAGACCGAAAATTCTTTCTGTACGGTCTCTAAATGTGCAGTTATAATGTCGACATTCTTCAGTTTTGTTATTTACAAAAACAACAAAAAAAAAAAAACCAGGTCATCCTTTTCTTTTCGTTTCATAATTACGCATCACTTCCTGTCGGTCTGTCACATAAAATCCCAACAGAAGAAGTTGTCATGTGAAAAAAAAAAAAAAAGTTCCAATGGTGTGAACAAATGTGATGTGGATGTGAAGGCTCCACTGAGGAGATTCAGTGGGCGCAAACTTTGAGCTCTGCGTCCATCCGGCTTACGTAAGAGTCCCAGCCAAACACATTAGAGTTGGTCTTTTAAATCGGAGGCGCTCTGCTAATGTGCAAACATCTGACCTGCTGCTGCTCCTGCTGTACAAACTGTCCCGGTGGCCGGGCTGGACGGGCGCGTCTCCTCCATGCAGGACGTGTTAACAGAGAACATTTGAAAGATTGTGACTCACTGTCAGACACCCTGCAGGCTGACAGACTTTACTCATCCCTCAGTTATCCACGGTTCTCCCTCACTTCACTTGCTTTTACAAATGACACGAAGCTCCCCCTGTGAGTGATACTCTGGAGCCCCGAACCCAAAGATTCACGTTTCTTCTGTGGGCTGATTTGATTAATAATAATAATAATTTTTAAAAAATAAATAAATCCCGAAAGTGAAATAAAAGGAAGCCTGGTATTTAAAACACTATTTACACGTTTCACCTGTAAATGAGTCCAGTTTGGTCTTTCTGTCTAGAACGCAGTGAGAACACAGCTGACCCCTTCCCCACTTTAGTGAGAACACACTGATTCCCCTTGAAATTCAAGTTTAAAAAAAAAATGTAAAAAAAAGCAGCAAAATTTGCAAATAATTGTAGCAACATGAATCTTTAAATATAACTACCTCACGTGCCCTTGACACTCTTCATGTGCCGTACGAATCCGTCGCGTCCTCGGCTCCTTGTCGTTCCGCCGCGGCGATTCGGTACCACCGAGATCCGGAGTGTGAGGAATGTGCAGTCCGTCCCCAGTAGCGGGGGAGGGGGCGGAGCTTCGGGGAGTGGGCCGCGGGACACCGGGACTCACGGGTGGAGGAGATTGACTCGCTCACACATCCGTCAAGCCTCCGCCTCCGCCACTCACGGGGCAGCGAATGTGCGGCGGCTCGTGAAGCAGGGAGGACTGCTGATGCCTTCAGGGCCCGCTCGGAAATAATATAGTTCCTGTCGGGCCACACGTGTGCGGTCTCATCAGACGTTTTTTTTTATCTTTACATTGTTAAATACGTTTTTTTCGATCTCTAGACAATCTATAAAATCATATTATTATTATTGTTGTTGTTATTATCATTATTATTATGAGCTGTTTAGCATTTATTTCATTTTATTCCTACCGACGTTTTATTCTAGTACTGCTACGAGCTAGAAGTGTTAAGTAAAGTCAATCAAACTCCCGTTCCGTTGCCTACAGGGGCGCCCCTAAAGGGGGTCCATGACCAGCCTTGGAAAAAATACTGTCAAACCCTTTAAGCGAATAAGTTCGGCATCTATCAGAGCTATAGAATCAGAAGAGGTGAGACTGTTGTAAGATAGGCTATGTACTAACGTGAGAGCGGGGAGCGAGAGAAACTATCGCGAGACTGGGCGGCAAAATACGGGATTTTTACGGGGAAATAATAAAAGGGAGCACGGCGGGAAAGGGGTTTAAAACCGGTAGTTTCTCGGTCAAAACGGGAGACTTGACAGGTATGTAAATTGTGAAAAACTTACAACACCGGGTGGTATCTTTAACCAGGCACAAACGTGCAAACAAATCATTCATTTGTGAAGGAAGAGAACTTGAAAACCTGAAGAGTTACAGTGAGGGACGAAAACGTACAGGAGCATTAAACCAGTTTGATCATCCGTCCACTTCATGAACCCGCAGAATAAGTCCAGTTATTGGACTTATTCAGGGTCCAATAACTGCTCTTCAGGTCAGGAACTTGTTTTACCCGAGTGAGCAATTAAAATTACACATTTAATTTAAGAAACACACTCAAACATTTGTGTCCACAAATGGTTCACTAAGAAATGATCGCGTTGGAAATATCTAGAAGGCCTAGAATGCTGTAGCGAGCACCTGAACGCAGCATTTTAAAGAGACAGATGACTCAGAATGGAAGAGGAAGGACGTGACCGGAATAACAGGAAAAGGCAGTCACCAAATAAGGCAATTCTGGTTCATCACATTTTCACCTCTGCTATTGCCTCCTCGTTAGATTCTCTGATCTATCTCTTGAATATAAGCTGTTGCCTAATTTACGTTTGTAAGGAAATAGAGACATTTGAAAGCCTGACATAATCGCAGCAGCTCTGGTATCTTGGCTTTCTTTCCAGTTTAATACATAGTATGGCAGAAATGAAAACTTAAAAAGAACAACACAAATATATTTTACGTTTATTTATGTCAGGGCCATTAAAGTCATTAAATATTGGTTGGATTTTGTTGCAAAAACAAAAATAAGATAAAACAAAAATACTTTTCGATCTCTGCTTATTAAAATGTCAACATTTTATCCAAATGTGTGATCAGAGGTGGGCAAAGAAATGTACTGAAGTAAAAGTAACACTACTTCAACATATTTTTACTCAAGTATGAGTAAAAAGGTATTTGGTCAAAAAAAAGTCTACTGAAGTAATGAGTAACTGATCCAATTATCAATCATTTCATATTTAAAAATCACATCATCAGATGGACCAAAATATAAAGTTAAGTGGAAAGTTTGATATTCTAAAGACCGAAAGGACAATAATTCATATAAGCAATACAAAATGACCAAATCAGGCACAATCTTTTTTCTTTTTTCAAAATCAGTTTCTTCCACTTTAAAACTCATGAAACTTTAACAAAAACTGCAGGTGTGTATCTGTGTTGGTTAAAACATGTTTTGTTTTTCACTCAAGGTTTAGGGAGTCCAGAAATTTGACTCACATAAGAGTAGAGACACTTTGTTATAACATTACTCGAGTTAAAGTGTTGTGACTTTGCAAATGTGCTTATTTCGTTAGCCAGTTGAGTGGCTGACTGCTCAGGCTGCGAGGTCTTCATTGTGTCCAGAGAGACGGTCAGAGGGACGAGACGCTGTCTGTGGCAGCTGGTTTCAGCAAACTGCGCCGACCCGAGAGGTAAGTGTATAAAAACAGCATGTGTCCAGAATATGTGGGGTCTGCAGAGATGTTAGCTGCCATTTTCCTGACGCCGGACCAGAACAGTTCAGAATGTCTTTTTCTTTTTATGTCATAGCAGATAAAGGAAGCAAAACGAGTGCAGAAAATGAGCTCAATCGCTTCAAAATGGCACTACAAGAAAAGACCTGAAAGATTTGGGAGAAAATGTAAGATACTCGATGGAAGGAGTGCCACGGACTGAATCGGTTCTCAGCTCCTGGGTGATCAGAGCAGGTTTATAGTCAGTGACTACTGTAATAACATGTGGAGTTTATGAAACCGAGCTATAAGCAAGATGACTGCAAGAATTCCCCACCTTTGAAAAATGAGCAAAAGATTGTGATTTAACATTTATTAAAAGTACTTTATTTTTGCTCTGCACATTTAGTAAGAACCAAGCTTTACTTAACGAGTGTTTTTATAATTAGCCCTTTGTTTCAAGATTCCTGATTAGGAAATTTGCTTCCTGTCTGTGAGGAGTTATTAATTGCGTCTTGGTGCAAGACCTACTGTTTGGTATTTGGTTACACAAACCTCGGTGTGTAACGTCTCAAGGTGCATTCGGTTCGCTTGTTCGGGCCGAGCCAGAAGCGGACTTTGGGTTGTTTTTGTTTGTTCTTTTCATTTGTTGCGCTTTGCTTTCACATTGAAGCTGTGGAAGTGAATCGCAGCACCCTGAGCTGGAAAACCTCTGCGGCTCCTCCTCATGAACACACAAGAGCCCAACTTTCAAACTTGTCTTTTAGATACAGTAAAGGAAGAAAGAGACTTTTTTTTTTTTCTTTTTCTTTAAAGAATGCAGACACAGCCGTGTACTGGAGAGCCTGGTAATCCACTTTCTGAGGCGTGGGATCACATTTCTTTGTTTTTCGAGCTCTGCTCCCAACGTGTGCGTTGAACTGACCGCCGTGAAGAGTTTTATGCTTATTTATTCTGTTATTTTGAGCACAACTGGATGTGACGGCACACCTTGCGTAATTTTAGGGATAAGACCAAGTGCTTCCAGATATCCCAGCGCTTTGTTCTGCTCCGATTTGGGTTTTTTCTTCACGCTGACCTTTTTTTTGTTTGCTGACTCATCAAGAAGCCTTTTATCTGTTTCTGCACCCAGGCAGCCAAATCCAAGGGAACGAAGGCACATGTAATTTCATGAACAAATGTGCTTTTTCAGTGCCGAGGGATGCTGATGTAACTTCCTCCCGACGTCTTCCCGGTTTGAGAACGGTGAGGTCTCGGGCTCACCTGTACCGTGAACGTGTGGAGCGGTGAGCGAGCAGGTCAGCCGTCTGGCTGTTGATCCTCCGCATATCTCGTGCAGCATGTCATAGTCCGACATCATGCGACGGCACGTGAGGGCAAAGGTCCGGAGCTTCCTGCTCCAACTTATTCTGACTTCAGGAGAACATTCAGACCTTGGAGCAGTTTTCAGGATCAAGTTCACTTTAAGAGGCTGTAATCAAATCATTTGTCTGTGATTTCTTGAATAACAAGTTCTGTAATTGTCCTAGTCGAGATGCTACACATTCAGTGGCTCAGACAAAGTGTTCACACTTGATCTTTTCTCTACATTTTGCAACATCAAAATCTCAAAATTCGTAACTATAATATGCATATTGATGAGGCAGATGATGGCTTTCTGAAAACATTTTTTGTTAAGCCCACGTTTCTGTATTAAGTCTTTTTTATTCATGGTCTGATGTGATATATTCATTTTAAAAGTAATGTTTTCTTTAGCCATAAGTGGGAAATAATCACAATAATCCGAAATACATTTTCAAACATCCATCTTTGTGTAATTTATGTTTCACTTAGTGACAAAGTTCCTGAAATAAATGGATTTTCCAATAGTTTATTGAATGGATCTGTAAAGCAGTGTATAATTGTGAGGTTTTAAGTTGTGTTTTTAATGAATAAAATTTGCATATCATCACCTTCCTAAAATATTGACTTTCAAAAAAAATTGGGAGAAAAACAGGTGGTGACTCTTTTTCTTTTTTGCCAAAATAATTTTTGGCAAAAGATATGATTTAGGCAGTTATTATAGGAAGGTGATGCTATGTGCTGTGCTACTTTTACTCCACTAACTCTAAATAAAATCCAGTCAAACCACTGGATTATTACTAAGGAGAAGTTCTTTAGATGTTTACAGCAGGATTGGTTTATAAAACTAAAACACCAAGGACAAAGGACAAGTTTCTGAGTTTCAAAATGTTCACATTTCATTTTGAACCTCAGAAAAACTCAAACTTCTGAAGCTTTTTTTCTAGAGACTCTCTGAGATTAATCTCCAAATTTGAGGAGATTAATCTCAGGGGGTTACCAGCAGATTTCCAACTTTTCAAACTCAGAAATTTCAGCATTTTTACTAGAAAATTTCTGAGATTGATTTCAAAAATTTGAGGTGTTTTTCGGTGGAAATTTGCTCCTTTCACCCTCGATGGCCTTAATGTGCCGTCGTACCGTTTTCGTTTAAGTGGGACTTTAATATCTTGCACAAGCACCTGCTGTGGAGCTGCAAAGGAAAACGTCAGGAAGCAAACAACGCACTTCAATAGTTGCACCTTTTATTATAAAAAATATGTACAAAGATGCTACAATGTTTTTTGATATAAAAATGCATACATTTTACAAAGATAATTACGTCTTTGAAGTTCTAGCTCCTATTCAGACTAGAGTGACATCCTTCAGGAGTGTTGTGGTAAGGTATTCAGCGTGTTGTAATACTGTATTTTAATCAATACATTTCATTTGCCTGAGTTCATGTTTTATTCACCATAAGAAGCAATTTGGGAAGAAAAAAAAAAGAAAAAAGAAAAAAAAAACGTTTTTTATTTTTCTACAGATTTGGAGAAAGAACTGTTTGCATAATGGAATTTAAGGACATTTGAGTAGTTATACAGTCATGAGACGCATATGACAGAGCTGCATAGTAACTTTATTATTAACCCGGTTATTATTGTTTTTTTTGTTGTTTTTTTACTAATAGTCATAAAAATTAGGAATAAATAGGTACTGCATTTAAAACCGGGAAAAGAAATTTTTTTTTTTTTTTTGATAAATACAATTTCACCGGGCCTGGTGGTTGAATTGATACGTGAATGTGGCATGTCTGTACCTAGATAAAATAAATACAATAAATAAACAATAAATTAGATGGGTTAACACAGAGGATTCATCATTTGTAGTAACAAATGAGGAACAAAAAAAAAAAAGAAATATGGCTTCTCGATGCAGTTTTCCCCCAGATGCTTTAGGAAAAAGAGAGAAAGAGAGAGAAAAAAAAAGCTGCTTCTTACCATTATTGGGTCTGTATTAAAAGCGCAGCAGCCAAACTACTTCATTTGTCACTTGGGTACTGTAAACTGAAAAAAAAAACAAAAAAAAAACTCCTGAGCCACGTCTGGTTCGGTGGCTGGAAGTGAGTTCCTGCTCTGCGGTGAAGCTTCAGCAGAAATGAAAGAGCGGCGCGTCGACCGTCTCCAGTCCGGCTACATTAAAACCTTTAAAAACCTCTTGGGACAGAAAATAAGGATATCAAATGATGCTCGCAAAATCCCCCCCCAAGCCCCCTGCCAACCCCCAGCAAGCCGTATAATGCAAAAAAATATATTTCTTTATACACATACGTACATTTACATATAATCCATTCATAACTGCTCAAATCTCTAGGAAAATATGCATTGATTCATAGATTTGGATTTACAATTTGTTCTGTTTCGGTGCATGTAGTGTGGCGAGTTGTTCCTTGGTCCATGTAACAATAAATAGAGCTGGACGTAAAAAAGGCAAGAGTCGGACCAGAAGGAGCTAGAACGAGACGGAAACGACAGGAAGTCAGAATGCATCGCGGTGTAGGTAATTATCTTTGCCTTCTCACAGACAGTTGCAGGTTTTGGACTTTTCTTAACCCTCCCGCGGTCTTAGCACGACGCACGAGAGGATGTTGGCGGTTGGAGAGAGGGCAAGGGGAAAAAAAGAAAAATCTCTCAAAAGCGCACACAGGGTCAGTGTGACCGCGCACAAGGTAAAAACAGCTTGTGGCATCCAAATGACCCCGTCTCCTAAGACTGCGGGAGGGTTTGACAAAGCGGGACGCTAACTTTGCTCCCTGGTCATGTGGGTTAATAAAAACCCAAAAGTCATTCACTCCTCTACGGTCTGAAAGCGGACCTTCTCCATGATTATCCCCCCTCCCCCCTCGCTCCCCACCTTGTTCCCAAAACCTGGAAGGATCTGTAACATCACCACCGACACGCACGTTGTGCTGTGCATAGTCTGGGATCGCGTTCAGGAGCCCACGATGATCTCCATGATGTGGTCCAGTTCGTTGAGGTCGGACCTGCAGGTGGCGCTGGAGCTCAGCGTCGTCGGCCCGTGAGAGGACAGGCTCTCCAGCAGGTCGTAAGGCCCCATTTTGGGGGTGCTCTGCATGCCCGTCAGCACCGTGTCCAGGTCGTAGTAGGACGGGTCCACGTCAGAGAACAACTCCTCCAATGCCGGGTCGGGCGGCGGCGCTGGGTGCTTGATCTCAAAAGTCCCGAAGACCTGCTCCCCTGTCCTGGAGTCCGCTCTCAGGTGGTGCCGCTCGGCGTCCTCGCCTTCCGACACGCACTCCTCGCTGTCCTCCTCCTCATCCTCGTCGCAGTCGGCGTCCTCCTCGTCGTCCTCCCAGCAGGGCCCCATCCCGAACGGCCCCGCCAGGTAGGAAGCCGAGGACAGCTGAGGTGAGACGGGCGACAGGGATGACATGGCGACCTCCGCCTCAGCGTCCCCGTCCATCACCACCTCCTCCGAGTGGTAGCCCTCCTCCAGCCCGGACACAGAGAAGGGTTTGGGGCTCTGGCCGGCCTGCGCCGCCGCCTCAGTCTGTCTGCACAGCACCTCGGTGGCCACCAGGCGGTCGGCGGGGCACTGGGCGGCCGCCAGGGCCTGGGTCATGATCTGCCAGGTGCCGTCCTGGGTCATCTCCTCCTGGATCTGCCGCACCGTGTTGGCGATGAGCACCGAGCGGCACAGGTTGGGCTCCACCAGCATGTGGCAGAGCTGCAGCTTGATCAGCGACATGTCGAGCAGCGACTGCCGCTGCAGGCTGTAGGACGACGACAGCGTCCGGGCCGCGGCGGGGGACGGGGCCGGTGCGGCCGAGGGGCCCTGATCACCGCCACCGCCGCCGCCACACACCGCCTCCTCTCCGGAGTCGGAGAACTTGCGCTTGGTGCCCTTCGGGAACATGATGTTTCTCTGCTGCGGGCAGGGAGGGAAGAAGACGCAGAGTGAGAACTGCTGACAGGAACTCATTAGGGACAAATTCACAACCACAAAGTGTTTCAGAGTTGCACTAGCTAATAAAAGAGAGGAGAAAACTGTAAGAAATAGTCACACCTCTTGAACCTTTTTCACGCTTTATCACGTTACTGTTATAAACCTCAGTGTTTTAGTGGGATTTACTGGGAGCAGAACAGAACAGAACTGAAAACGATGTAGAAACGTTTAAAAACTGTGCATTTGTATTCAGCACCACCAGTCAACACTGTCCCTCCAAAAATAGCTGCAACTATTTTGTGGTTCGTCTCCAACAACTTTCAACATCTAGACGACGGATTCACGATACCAACCCCAGATTCATCTTACGTGGGGTTCATGGTAATTTATTCTACGATATCTTTATCTCTATCTGCCGATATTAACCATTTACAATATTTGTATTGGACCAATAAATAAATCCGGGCTGATATTAACAACCGATATTTAATTCCATTTGTTGCCGTCTGTGTCTGGAGGGGCGATGGAGGTTGGTGATGTCGCATTTGCTTGGTCATGTGAAAGTGACAGTGATGCAGCAAACGATTGTGGAGAGTTTAACTTAAGTGGTGAAGTCAGCACTGTGGTTGTTTTTTTTCCAAAGTGTCAAAATGGTAGTGATGTCTCAATCTAAAGTGTAAATATCAGTTATCGGGAGATGCATTCCTCAAACATGCATGAAAGAATCAAAGCAACATATTAGGTATGTTTTGATGAGGGAATAATAATTAAACATGATGTAAGGCTCAAAAACTGTCAATTTGACATAACACCAACCCTTTAAAGACTGGAAAAATCTTGAAACTGGAATAGATTTTCATTTGGAAAACTATTATTTTCATCCTGCTTTACAATTTTGCCCTACTTTGCCTTGCTCTTTCACATTAAATCCCAATAAAATACTTTGAAAGGAGAAAAACCTGTAAAGTTCAAGGGGTGTGATTACTTTCATGCGGTACTGTAAGTGTCATGTAATTACTCAAATTAGTGACAGATGTAATGAGGTTAGAGTGGTGCAGTAATATCTATGTGGACAGGAAGAAATCTGCTTAAGGCAGTTGTGACATTACAAATAACCCTTCAAAAAAAAAAAAAAAGAATCTGCAATTCTGAACTACAGTGATAAGTAAAATGGTTGGGTTTGGGATTTCCTTAAAAGTTTGCTATACCTTTCCTGTTGAGAGGCACAGGCAATAGCAATGCAGCTCGGTCCCGGCTGCAGCGCTTCAAGTACTTTTGTACGCGCGACAAGCAGCTTTTGTTCAGCACCATTTCTGCCCATTTTAGGCCAGTCTGAAGCAAGACTCCTGCTGGGCGGAACAACCACACTTTTAACAGACCGCTGAGCCACCGAAAATAGCATGGTTACTGACTAAATGCGGACGCTGCATCAAAATAAGCACAGACTACAGAGAGCTTTGTCAGTAAACACAAACAGCACTCAGGTTACAAGTATCGGTGAAATGATACTGGTTCACATGGCAACCTGCGATCAAGAAAAAAGAAAAAAAAGGATTTATCTGCTGATCAATATGGTGCGTCAAATGAGTAAAAAGACAGAACATGAAAAATGAAGACATTTGTAATTTATTGTATAACACACCACCATGACTCAGTGATATTTACAAGGGGAATCGGGTTTCCAGGCCTACACACGCAAAGACTTTCAAACTAGTAGAACAAGATTTTCACTTTCCCTTCACTGAGGAGGGGGAGGAAAGGGAGAGAGAGAGACAGAGACAGAGAGAGAAAAAAATTAAACTTCCTTGTTGAAATACCACTTCAACACATTTCTTTACAGGAAGAAATCAACACTGTCCAATCATAATAATTAAAAGAAAAGCCATCTGAACTCCTAAATGAACATGATGGAATCAAACAGAAGGCTGAGCTCTGAGCTGCGTTTTAGTTTTCCAGACTGAAAAACAGTGTCCAGCTGGGTCTCCTCTGTAAAAACCTGTGGGTAGGGCATTTAGGTCAATGAAGCCACTTGTGCTAATGTTCCATTCATGACACTTTTTTTTAAATAACCATAAAAAAACAAAATATTTCTGAGTAAAATTGCATGTATTGCTATAGAAGAAGCAAAGCAGTTGAACTTTCTTTGGAAAGCAAAGCGAAACTAAAACGCTCTACAAACTGCTGCTCTCATGGTGACGGTCACAACTCTGTGTCAAGCAGCATGCTCTTTCTTCCTTTAAATTTTAATTACAGGATGCCACGGTTCTGCTATTAAGCAAACACCTCAAATTAAAACGACGATATACAAGAAAACATGGAATTAGAGCCTAATTTCTACTCACAAACTTTCACTCTAATTACACCAATAAAATGGATACACACAGTAAGAAAAACAATATCACTGTGTCACTCTGATCGGCATGAGTGAGCGAAATTGGCAATATTTCAAGTTATAATTAGAGATGCACCCAGAAATCAGCTGGTGACTATAGGTCTTTTTTTTATTAGCTTTTCTGAAATCAATAGGTTATTTTCCAGTCAGGAACTCAAAAGTACAATCCTTTTTTTCTTCTTCTTCTTCCTCCAAATCAGTGACCTCAACATACCTAAGCACAACCAGTTTGCACTAACAACCAGCTCCATTTAGTCCGCTTTAATCAAACTCCAGTCCGTGTGTCTAGAAAGTCTAGTTCGTTTGGGGAGGTGTGAATCCGTCATCGACCTCTGATGCAGACCAAAAAAATGCAAACTTTGGTCCGCCTAAAAGCTTAGGTCTCGGTTTGGTTGGAGTGAACTCTGATGCAGTTTGAATGCTTATGTGAACGCCAAGTGGACCGGAGAACACTCCAAAACAGGAAGCGTGCAATAGCATAGGGCATTCTGGGCCAATACCACTGAAGCAAACGTGCGAGTCTAGCGCCAACAGGAAAAAGGGCTTACAACCTCTAACATTTGACACCACTCCATTTTGTGTACATTTCATGAAGAAGGAAGTTGCACTCTGTGTCTTCTTTAGAGGTTTTCATATTTTTTTCCTGCAGTGGTTCCTGGTGCAGTGCCACCACAGGTGAGGAGGTGAACAGATTTTTCAAAGATTTGGTTCGTTTGACGCAGCAAACAGCAACAGCTGAAAATGTAACAAATGCTGCAGTTCTGGTTCCCAATCGAACTAAGTCTACCGAACTGTGGAGTGGGTTTACTCTGGGAAAAGAATGCCAAAATTAGTTCTTTTCAATATTAGTGAAGCGTTCAAAAACTAAATAAGGAGTACAGATGTAAAAGGATTCAGAAACAATTATTTTTGTCTGTCACCTGTTTTTTACATTTAGTAATGCTAACCACAATACATACAATACTAAAGTATGCTTGAAGTATTAAGTCAAAATCTTTTATTAAAATCTAAAATCTAATAAAATCCCATATTTACTGCAACTGCTCTCTCTCTCTCTCACACACACACACACACAGTTGGATGTCACTGCTGCTGCCGATATAAATAATTAATGCTGGCACATGGCAAGAAGGTGTAGCTCTCAAAGAGAACTACACGAAGCTTTAAAAAAAACAACATTCAGAATTCAGCCACCGCTCTATGATTGGTGCATCTCTAGTTATAATCTATTTACATCAGTGGCTCCAACATACACAGAAAGGCCTTGAGTCCTTCCTTCCCTAAAATGACATTTCCTGGCAATAGACAAGATTAGGATAAAAAAAATCATTTAGAAAGATAACCAGAGACCTAAAACCCAAACAGTGAGAAAATAATCATGGATGTGTTAGCAAAATATGTCAACAATGTGTGAGAAATTAAAACAGAAATCAAAGACAGCCAGGAAGCCACGTTGCTAAAGTTGCCATGACTCTTAAAATGCACGTCCGACGGTTTGTGCCACATTAAATCAGCCCCACATGTATTACTGTTAAAACTCTCTCAGCTATCAGTTTGTATTGCTAACACTACCTTGGTAACTGACAATTAAATCCCTCCGACGAGCTAAATTTGACTTTTTGTCTGTATAAGTCTAAAATGGTCCTACTCAAAACTTAATAAAAATTGCTCTCTCTTTTCATAAAGGTTACAGAAATATTAAATTGTGTCGTAAAGAAACCCGTTTAAAAAAGTCTAGACTCTTAATATCAAAACGTTTAATTTAGCGACGAAAGCAAATTGAAGCAGATGCTAACTTAGCGCTAGCACAGGCTAACTGTTGGCTAGGCACTGTACTTATGGAGTCTGTACTCATGCATAGTCAGTAAGAGGGTGATGTCAGCAAGATGGATGACGTCTTTCACACAACCACCAGAATCAGAACTACTTCCTGTCTTACTTCAAAATAAGAGTCCTAACTCTCAGGGGGTGAAGTTTAAGGCACTGACCTTGAAACTGGGGGGTTTTTGATAATAGCTTTAATTAAAATAGCAAGTAGATTGCGCTTTGCGCTAGACTGCATTTTAATATCACAAGATGACATAGTAGAAGACATACATATAGCCCTATTTTTTTTGTCCTAATCCAATAAATTCAGAAAAATATCAAACACTAGTTAAATTTTGTTTTCTACGCCCCCGACTGTAAGTCAAAAATGCTAAAAATCTGACCAGCCAACACAGGTGTTTTAATGCAGATTTTTTTTTAATTAGAGCTAAATTGTTACAGAAAAATTAAATTGTTTTTTTTTTCAAAGTAAAATATTAAATTGAACACAAAGTATTTGTTTTTTAATTTAAATTCTAACTTTTATTCAAATCGGACTTTGGTACACTCAAAGCAGGTTTAACTAATTTGTTAGACTTAGCTAAACAAATTAAGTTTGTACTACTTTTAGTACAACTGAGAATGGACTAAATTTTACAGTATTTTATTTCGATCGAAAACAAAAAGACTCAAATCTCGGAGCCTTCGTTACATTAAACGAGAAAAACCCTTTAAGTTTTGGAGCTATAATGATTTACACCTACCATTCAGGACTACTTTAACTTTTTTTATTAGATGCTGATTGCTAATTTTAGCAAACCATTTTGTCTTTTTAAAACATTTGAGTTGACGATTCTGGCTCAAATGAAAAAGGTTTGGACGCTGGTGTCTTGGCAGCAACATTTATGGTGTCCAAACTCTTTTATGGGATTTAAATTTGCACTTCATTAAGAGGATTTTACCATTGAGGCTACTGAAAGCAAAACTGGTAAAGACACTTCTTATTGTGTTAAATATATTTCACATACAAAGAAAAACCACAAAGCAATTGCATATATTAGTTTTTTTTATCTTTACCTCTGTTACATTGAATAGGCTCCACTACAAATGCCTAATTTGGGTGGCTGAGATCAAGATCATTTACATGACAGTTTCGTTAACATTTATTTGAATACCATCTTCATACAAGTGATTTAAATACAACTGGGGTTACTTCACGCAAGACTTTAACTGTTTAACCCTAAAATGGAGACTTGTGCAGCTCTCTCGCTGTATCGGGAACTTCTTTAAACAACACCGATAGCGCTCGGTTTTGATAGCAGCAGCTCGGTGATGCTTGGATTTGTCACCGACAGCGTTATACGGCTCAGGATGTAAACACTGAAGTGTTTGTCGTCCGCCGCTTTGGGGCCAAACAAAAATACAGCCTCGCTTTACGTCAATGGCTCCTCGCGCGGCGCGGCCCATCCCCCACCTCACTCTGAAAAACCACCACTTTCATATACCGCCGTACCGCTTGAATAAACCAGATTTTGAATACGGCAGCTAGAGCGCCTTCTCATTTCCCTGCCAACTACACGTTGTTTTCTTAACGAATAACCGAATAAACGCCAGTAGAGGCTAATGTGAGGGCTGCTGGCCGCGGCTGCCGCATGCTTTGTCTCTCCAGCATCAGAGCCACGGAGCGACAATGAGGCCATTTTGCGCTGGGAGCTAACAGCCGGCTAGCTAGCCTCCGGTTCTGAACCGGGCTCGCGGACTGCTTTTCCAAGTGAACTGTTCGCTCGCATTGTAAACAAGTCATCTACACGAAGCTGGGAAACTCTTGGCTTACTCCTGGCTCCATTTCGCAAATAAACGCTCCAGAGCAGAACGCTAGGAAGCGGAAAGCTAATGAGCTAACAGCGCCCACCCACCCATCCTCCTCGGTCCTTCCTCCTTTTCTGGCCGAAAACAAGAGTTTTCGCCGCGACTGGGCTGTAAAGTTCCCAAAAAACAACAGCCGCTCGCCCCCCGGTGCCTGCTTAAAAACGCCGCTGCCGGCGGTCGGGGTCGCCGCACTCACCTCGTGTTTGTGTTATTTTATTCCCGTCTCGGTCATAGGATCGACGGCGGAGAAAGCGGAGATCGGGTTCAGATGAGATCATTCATGCCACGGCTTCAAAAACTGAAGTACCTCCGTCCTGCTGCTGCTGCTGCTGCTGCGGAGCGGACGGCAGGAGGGAGAGAAAGGAGGGGGAGGGGAGCCGACAACAGCCAGCCATATGCCTGGGATTCCTCTCTAATGATTTCTCCCTGCTTTTCTCCTCGACTGACGCTTTTAACTAACAATCGAAAGCCTGCTGTTATTTTTTGTTTTGTTTAGTGTTTAAAGCCACGAACTGAGTCATTTTAGCCGTCTTTGCTCATTTGAATCCGTTAACATTTAACAAACATTAGTGAAGAACCGTGTGTTTAGGTGTCATGTGGTGGTAAGTTACAAAATATTGTTCCAGGTAAAAGTATTCACCTCCCCCGATGTTTTCTACATTTCATCATAACTATAAATACAAAGTAAGTGCTTTTTAAATGAAAGCGAAAAGCACGAGATCATCCCTTTTGTTACCATTGAAAACATGAAAAAGTGTCGCGCGTTTATGTTCATACCCCTATATTCTGATACCACTAAATGAATCCATTTTGTTCAGTTGCTTTCAGAAGCAATCCACCACTGTGGTCCCATGGAGCACTGTTCACCTCATCCACCTCAATTGGAAGAAAAGTACAACAAATCTAGGAAAATATTATAACACAATCAAGTGGATATATTTCCTTCAGTCGTTATAAAAATGCTGCTTCAAAGAAATTAATGCCTTGAAATTGGGTCTCTGTTTCTTTAAAAACTTCTTCTCTTTCTGAAGCTCCGCCTTCAGGAAGTGATCACATCTCTCTATTAGTCCTTTAACAGTTTCTCTTTTTTATCATTGAGAAGTAGCTAGAAGGAGGTGTTTCCTAATTGCTGCTGGCTAGTCTGAAGGAGCTGAATGAAGTGCAGGGGAGGGCAGGGCTGCTCTGTGAGGCTTGGAAACTGCAGCGCCACGCTGTACTTCAAAGGTGTTGCCAGGTCCAACCAGCTGAATGGAGATTCAAGGATTTCTCAAACATGCTTGAAAAAAATCAAGGCAACACTCCAGTTATCTTTATTGATGAGGACATTTCATTATAACATGGTGTAAAGCTCAAAAGGTCAATTTCACATAATACTACGGCTTAAAAAAACAACAACAACAACAGCATGAAAAACATCTGTTACAAATAGTCTAGGTTCAGCTCATTGTCTTTATTAAAATGTAACCCTTAAAAATACAGTTTTGCAAGAAGTACTTCAATACAAAAATTATACAAATCTATGCAGTTATTAACTATTTACATTGTGCTGAACACTTTGAGGTATAGAATAAACTTCAAAGAAGGATCTTTGAATGATTAAACATGCAGACATGTATCTCTAACAAGTCAGAACACAGCATTGTTAAATGACCATTTGTTTCCAATATGTTAATTCAACGCTACAAACCGATGGCCTGCAGATCAAACATCACTTCTGCTTTTCTGATGCCCAACTCTCCATTCAGCCTGTGCTGCTTTATTGGAATAGCAACAATATTTGACCTTTCTTGACGAATTAAAAATAAATAAATAAAACCACTGGGTCCTGAAACATGACTTTGGTTATGACATGCCAAACTATTATTTGTTCTTTTTATTTTTGCAGGTGATTGTTGCTGGTCTGGATGCCCTTTGGACAATTTCTGTATTTCTCCATTTTCTCACTTTCTGCAGTTTCTCACACGTTCTTTTTAGATTGATCAGTTTTTCTTATTTCCCTATTTTGCAATGATTCCAACTATAGGCGTGACCTAGTGCTGGTACATGTCAGTCAGGTGGGCGGGCCAATCAGATCTCAGAGGGTGGGCGGGGACTCCGCCCCTGAATCCTACGGACTAGCGGCAGCACCACTCAGCAAACACCTGGTGGAACTGAACTCCTCGTAGAACTACTTCTCAGAGCACCGCTCCTAAAAGAGTTGTAAATGACACAATGGAGGAAGGTTGTGGTGGTGACCTGCTGTCGGAAAGAGCCGGAGCTTCTTAAAGAGACAGAGGTCAATTTCAAGGTGTTAAAATGCAAAGTCCAATCTATTTTAAGTTATGCTTGACATACACTGCATTTTTATAGGCAAGTAAAGGTGACGTAGTTACTTGATTGTGGAATAAAACGGTACTATCTGCCTGGAAAATATATAATATCACATTTTTAACAGAAGTTTGTATGGGTTAAAATGCTCTCTGTCATTTATAACATGTGAACAGAAACACATTTTCTATTAGAAAGGATGACTTGATTATTCCATATTGGAGAACAGTGAGGGTTGAAATCAGCTTCCAGTAAGGAGGAAGCTACTCAAGAAATATTTATGGCAATTAAAATCAGCAGAAAATTAACCCCCCCCCACACACACACACACACACACACACACAGAAGAAGGATAAAACTCTATATAAGAAACCAGAGTGCTAATATTCAAAGTCTTACATTCCCGAAGCAAAACTACAGCTCATAAACACAACTTCCGGTAGTGTGTGTGTGTGTGTGTGTGTGTGTAGGAAGGGGGGGAACATTTTTTATTTTTTTTACCTCTTTCTACAAAGTTCCGTTTCGAGCATTTTCTACGTTCGGAGACTAAACGCAGGAGCACCGCCAGAGGTTTCTAGAAGCAGCAGCGTGCAGCGGACATCCACCGGCTGACTGACAGGCAGGCAGGCAGCGAGACCTCCTGCTTTCAAAACCCAACTGTAATTATTATTTATCTGCACAACATGGCGAAGTGGGGAGAAGGAGACCCTCGCTGGATCGTCGAGGAGAGAGCCGACGCGACGAATGTCAACAATTGGCACTGGTGAGACAACATGAAAGGGCTCTGACTACCAGCTAGCTTGAAGCTGATGCTAGCCGCACCGCTTCGAGGTGGTTTTATTTTTTTCCTCCCAAACCGCGTTTGTATCACATTCTTACAGTGAGGAGAGATTATCATTCCCGTAATGAACCAAAGCAAAGCGTCTTAGTTAGCAGTAAAGCTTTTGCTAACGTTGTTTGAGTTAGCCTCACATGTAGCTACCGAGGCTTTCCATTAGCTGCTCACCAAAGCTAAAGCTGTCTGTCTGTTGCCGTTACATTCAGTAGCTGCGGAGCTCATATTGGTTATGCTCATAATGTCACTCCAGACTGTAATGTGACCATCAACTCTCCACAGCTTGTGGAAACTATGACTTTTTCCACTCCCTTTTATTATTTCGAAGAAAAATCAGATGACTCCCACTGCTGACCCTCACTTTTGATCTTCGAATAGATGATTACCTTCCAGTGATTGATCTCTATGGAGAATCACATTGTTGTTTTTAATGAACCAAGTAATTTTTGTCAATCAATGCATCAACTAGTGCTCTTAGATTTTCCTAGTAAGTGGCTCATGAATTTTGAGCCACTTAGTTAAATTAGCAAAAATTTCTTAAGTACAAACTATTTTCTTTAAAACAAAATATGACTTTAACCTGATGCCAAGATCGTGCTTGTAGTCTTAAATTTAAAAGTGACATTTTTAATTTCCTTTGCCCCAATCTGCACTAAATTGTGACAAACTTTGACTCCAAAATCTCATAAAATTGTTTGATATATTCCCCTAAAATGTTCAACAGGTGATCTTAGAATGATCTCCCCTTTTGTGGCTAAAATAAATATCAGCCAACAGACTCGTAATAGTCACTTTATTCAGGCAAAAGATCATATTTGCTACTGTGGAATATGATATTTTTACCATCAAAGCCAGTCAAACTGATCAGACTTCCAAGTTGCCAGGTGCGAAAATGTTCAGAGGTCAAAAGAAAAGATTTTTACCCTCTAATCATGACTACAGAATGGCAGTCTGCTCAACATGGTTGTCTCTCTCTCTTTTATTTATTTATTTATTTTTTATCTTCAGGACTGAAAGAGATGCAACAAACTGGTCTTCAGATAAGCTGAAGTCTCTGCTGCTCGGGTTGAGCGTGGAGGATGACGAGGGAGCGTGTGAAGTGACTGAAGTCAGCAAGTTGGAAGGAGAGGCCTCGATTAACAACCGCAAAGGGAAACTTATTTTCTTCTATGAATGGAACCTAAAAGCGACCTGGACTGGTGAGTGGAAAGCAGGGTTTGAACTGAGAACCACACACAGCAGCTGCTCCGTTTGTCCACTAAAAGTGACATGAATCGTCCTTTGTCCTTTGCTATTCTGTCGAAAATAAAAAATAAAACATTTCAATCTTCTTTAGGAATAAGAACTTTTTTTTGTTGCATGTAGTTTTAAAAAAAAAATTAAAAGTTTTACCTCTTGATGCATCACAAAGTAGATTTTACTTTCTACCCAGTCCTAGTGGCCACATGTTTAATCATTTTCATTCAGCTCTTTTTCTTCTGTGAAACTGTATTTTTAACAGTTTCACTTGGGGAAACTTTACAAAACAAACAACTCATCGATGAACTCTGTGATTTACAAACCTAATTCTGACCGTCTATTAGTAAAACAGAGAAACACACGAGCTGGTCAACACGGAGAGTGAGGAACAGTTTTGAGACTTGCACTGGCTGACCAGTAGGTGGCAGTGTCATGAATGGTAAAAATTAGCTTTCCCCCTTAGCAAATAGTTCAGATGCAGAATTAGACTTTTTTTTTTTTTTAGGGGGTGGAGGAGTTTACGATAAAAATCGACATCTTACAATTATTTTAGTAATCGAATATTCTGATGATTATTTGATTGATCTGATTTTTCAAAAAGCTCATTCTATAGCTTTTTCTTTTAACCACAAAAGCCTACTTTTTATCAAAATACATAAAAATGTCCAAGCAGCAAAATAATTCAATTCTTTTTTTTGTTTCTAAATAAGAAAATACGCATTTTAATGCCTACTATGCAATAACATAGCAGTTAATCTGAACATTATGGTGAAGGTAATCATAATTGCTCATGATTAACATAGTTAATTGTGATTAATCAGATAAATTGTTTCACCCCTTCTTTGAAGGAAAATGTTATCCACAACATTTTTATTAGTCTTGTTTTGTTTTTTATTTCAATTGAAGCAGTCCCACAAACATCCAGTGACTTTTCACTCAAAAAATGACTTGAATTTGATGTTGTTGGGGGGTTTTTTGTTTGCTTTTTTACAGGAAAGTCGAAAACCGGAGTAAAATACAAAGGTTCAATCGAAGTTCCAAACTTGTCTGATGAGAATGACATGGAGGATCTCGATGTAAGTCAAATGGCTGATTTAATGATCCCGGCTGCGTGGTGGTGGAGCGGCGCACTGAATCATGTCCCTGTGATCCGGTTCCTCAGATTTCCATTTCGTTGAACAAGGATGAGCCCGACACGCCGCTGGTCCACCTGATGAAAACGAAAGGAGCAGAGAAAATCCGGGAGGCTCTGGGGAGTTACGTGGGCTTTTTGAAAACAGGTCTGTAAAGATCAGGGAAAACCATTCCTGACCCGAGTAGAAATCAAAACCAGCGATTTAATAAACATCAATGTTTTGACTCTTTCAATAATTAAAATAAAAAAACCAAACTCTTATTTTATTATTATTCATCTATTGTTTTTAAAATTGCAGAATTCACGCAAGGGATGATCCTGCCTACCGCTAACGGCGTGGCCAAGCCTCAGTCAGCGTCTCAGTCCAAAGCCAAGCAGGACAAAACTCAGGTCTGTGTTTCAAGATGGCAGAATTTTTCTGGATTAAAACCCGGCGTTCGCGTTGAGACGCGACTAAGAGCGAGACTGATTAGAATACCGTGTTTTTTGTTTTTTTTCCTTTCAGGTTTCCTCAGGAAGCAGCACGGCAGCTCCCGTCAACACTGGTGTCAAAATCCCCACCTGTAAATTCACCATCAGAGACACGTTTCTCACCTCACCAGCTGAACTCTACAGAGTCTTTCTCAACCAGGAGGTGAGTCCGTCCTGCTGCTGCTGATCCGGTTATTAAATTAGGTTCCGCGTTCATTTTCTCACCTGCTCATTCGTTATATCTGACAAAGTTTTAGGCCTCATCCGCACAAGATTGTTTTTTTTTTCCTCGCCGTAAAGTAGGAATATTTTAAACCGTCGAGTATCAATAACAATATGTATTTAAGTGTGAAGTACTGGTGCAGAGTTGGCAAATAAATTTCTAATTCAGCACATTTATGTCTAAAAACAAAAAGAAAAAAGTTTTAAGTCAATTCAGCACCATTGTATGTCTGTATCGGAATTGAAAAAAGTGAATCAGCACATCCCTAAACAAAATGTCTGTTTAAATTGTTGAGAGAAAAAAACCATCCTGTATTTTTGGAGAGCAGAAATGCTTAGTTTCTGGAAACACTGACCTATTAGCCCAACCTCTGACCAATGAGCTCATGTTACAGTCAAACAAATTTGCATTACAAGTTGAAGTTGTGGAGTAGATTTATGGAATAGCTTAAAGGGAGGAAATTAAAGCTGGTAGAAAAAATAAAATACATTTAAAAGAAATGTAAAATTCAGTATATGGAAGAAGAAAAAAAAGCTGTCTTGCGACATTCGTACCTACATGTGTCGCATATAACGGCTTAAAATTAAAAAAATAAAAAAAGTTGTATGTAGCCTAAATTACTGTATTTTCCACAAATTGGGAGAAGGAACACGAGTTTTACTACATCCTGATCCTTTGAGCGACTTGCTTTTCTTTTGTCAAGTTTTTATCTTTATTTTTGCTCAAATAAAATAAAGAAATGAAGTGACTTATGACCTCAAATGTGTCACACTCAACAACAATGGTGGTTTACACGTGGTGCCTTCAGCAGTTGCAAGAAGTTCTCCAAAAGACTTTGTTCACCATCCGTGTTTTCTTTTTTTCTACTGGTAATCTTGTGTGAAGGATTTATGCACATATTCCGTTCTTCTTGTTTAGCGCCACATGTGTGGGTGAGTTAAAAAGAGAAAAAATCATTTGGGGCCATTTTGGGTGTTTCTGCGTGTAAGAAAACATTTCTGAAAACGGTCCTGTGTGAACGCAAGAGTTTTTTTGAAAACCCCAATCCGGTTTAGGGAAGAAGAAGGAAAAAAAACCAAAACTTTCCTGTGTGCGTTGGTGGACAAATGTCCACCTTGGTGGACAATACATTTATTTGTTAATCCATCTAGCTGGAGGCCATGATGTCACCGTGTGGTATCTTTGGGTGTGCAGATGGTCCAGGCGTTCACACGCAGTCCTGCCACAGTGGACGGAGAGAGGGGTGGAAAGTTTCGCCTGCTAGAAGGAAACGTCTTTGGGGAATTCATGGAGCTGGTGAGGCTGACGTTTCCATCAACTATAATGAAAACATCACTGAAAACTCATGTTTTATTTGAGGTACAATGGACAACACATGTAGAAAATGGTTGACGACTAACAACAAATCCTCTTGCCATCAGGTACCTGATGAGAAAATAGTAATGAAGTGGAGGTTTAACAACTGGCCCTGTGGTAGGTTCTTTATATTTTATATTATTTTTTATGCTACGGAGAAGAACAGCTCATACACAAGCATGATTGACAAAGCTAGTAGTTTTAGAGTTTATTTTTTAAAGTTTATTTATTTTTAACAAATTCTGTCACATTCCACTGTCAAGACAGCAACAGTTTTACATATTTTTTCCACAAATATAAAAAACCCCACATTGTATATAAAAATGTACTCCCTATGCAGAAGGTCTATTCAATCTTTTTTTTTTTTTTTTTTTTTTTTTTTTGATTCCCACATTGTGAAGATTTTAATCACATTTCAGATTTTTCTGTCAAATAATTGTATTATTTTTTATTTGAATTTTGGAAACTGATTGCCTCTCTGCACCACAGAGCATTACGCCACCATCACTCTGATGTTCCTGGACCGGAGCAGCGAGACGGAGCTGAAGGTGGAGTGCAGAGGCGTCCCCAACAGCGAAGAGGAACAGACAAAAGGCGGCTGGAAGAGATACTACTTTGAAGCTATCAAACAGACTTTTGGCTATGGAGCGCGACTTTTCTGAAGACGCTGTACTGTAATAACTTTTTTGTTTTGTTTTTTTGTATTTCTCCCCTCGCCCCCCCCCCAGCCCTCTCTCTTTTTTTTGCCACAGAAACAGCTTTACACTCGTAGGACGAGTTTATGAAACAAATGACTCCGTCACTGTACGTGTAAACGTTTTAATCGCTGGAAATATTTAATTCTTGAGTTTGTTTCCGCGCCGGTGTTCGGCCCGGTTCTCGAAAAGAGCGTAGGCAGACCGTGCCTTCCGGGGCCGAATAGAAAACGTGTCGGACAAAAGAGGAATCCGGTGAACCACTTCCAATTGGCGTTGGCTTTGGTTCGCAAAGAAGCCGAAACACTTCAAAAATGTTTTTTGTATGTATTTTATCTTTTCTGAGTCACTGTAGTAAAGTTGATTTGAACTAAGATGCATGTCTCATTTAAAAAATGTTGTGGAGGGTGGAGGGGGGGGTATGAGCTCAGACGGTGTGTATTACAGCCTCATCCGGTGAGATTGTGTTCATGTACATTACAGGACCAGCATCAGTGAGACTTGAAGCTGGAACATTAAAACTAATGTTTGCCAGCGTCAGTTTTTTTTTTTGTTTAGTTTTTTCCAAAAAACGCCGGTGACGGCTGCGTATGTTTGACCATATATGGCTTCAAAAATGTAAATATGCAGTAAAAAATGCTCTAAGAACAGAATTCCTCTATTTATTCTTCACTTCAGCCCAGTACCGTGTTTAAAGAAATAGTTTCTTGGAATAAACAAACTGCTGTAAGCTTTCTTAGTTTTATTTACCTCCTGCCTTGAGTTATTTACACATTTCATTAAAAAAAAACTATACATATATTTACAAGTGCTTTAAAAATAGAAACCACGATGGCTGCTATTAAAAAAAACAAAAACACTTATAATTAAAGAAGGCAAAACAAAATGAAAAAATCATTTGAGGGCTACAGGGGTTAAACGGTTCATGAATTTCTTCCCTCTTGCTGTCCAAAAACAGCCAGATTGATGTAGGCTATTGTGTCCCAGTAGTGAACAGAGTGTTTTTGTCTGTTTTTTGTTTTTTTGCTGAGTCACTGCAAAGCCTAATGACATGTGAACAGAAATGATGTGCTGCTGGGACGTCCACGTTACAAGCAGATGTAGAGCTCCGACTCCTGGGGAGGGGAAGAAAAAAAGATGGAGTAGTCACTAATTCCCCCAACATGCAATACCCTCGTATAACTACAGAGGGTGCATTTGCTCTCAGATATGAATTCAGAGTGCCAATAAGAAGGTTAAATACTTCAAATGGGGATGAATATCATTCATTTTGGCCTTTAAATGAAGCATATTTGATGTGAATATGTCTCAACTCTCAAAAATGGCAGAAAAAGCTCGCGCTCTTTGTAGCCGTGAGAAAAGTCGCAGAGATATTACCGGCTGGAGACTTGGCCGCTTGTCTGAAATGGTGAAATGTATTTCAATTTATAAAAAGTATTCCATAAAAAAAAGGCTACTTAAATAACTAATCTGATTTAATATCTTACAATGATGTCATCAGCCAGACAAAACAAGACAGCTTTGTGCAAGTTTAGGAAATTTAATGACTAAAATTAAAACATTTACACAAATATAATTAGAAAATAAATTTTGAGCAGCAGAAATGCTTTCCCAAATCAATCTGTTTCTAATAGAAATCTTATGAAACCAATACTTACATTATGTAATACATATGCTACAATAGGGGAAAGTACTTCCAGACTATATTTGGTGTTTACCTCAAATTCACTTTAACATAATGTTAAAACAACAAAGTCATAACTAGTTCTTCCTACTCACCTATAAATATATCTGAGGATCTATAATTTGCTCTCCCAGGTGGAGCACAGAAAAAAAAAAAAAATCCACTATGAATTTAAAATTCTGCCCCTCGGTTTTGTTTTTGGAATTCACTGAAGTCGTGTGATGCACTACGATTCCACCACAGAAGAAGAACTCTTCAAATCAACCATTAAAAGTCCAAAACATGACAATCACACCCATGATGAGCACATCTAAACTTTTCCCTGGTCCTGTGTGTCCCCCAAACACCAGTTCTACCTCGTAAGCTGTTGGTTGAGTGTGTGAGAGTTGTGTGTTCAGTAACCGGATACGTACACTTGAGCCTGAGTCGGTTTCGTGTGGGCCGTGGCTCCTTTGGGGAACAGTCTCTCCTGCTCCAGGTGGGTTTTTAGCAGCGATGTTGCTCTTTTTGTTCCTTGAATGACAATAAACTGCATAATGTTACATTTATGGTGAAAACAGATATCGGTTACTTTGTTTAGAAATCCACATTGACCACAAAACACTATCAAAGGGGCAGTATTATGTATTTTCCAGGCACATGGTGCTATTTTATATCATAATCAAGTAACTATATTACCTTCAGTTGTTGTAATAATGCTATATGTATCGAATATGACTTAAAAGAAATTTGCCTTTGTAATTTAATGCCTTGAGATTGAGCCATTGTCTCTTTAAAAACTCCTGCTCTTTCTGAAACGCCGCATTCAGAAAGTCATCACCAAATGGCTCCGCTATTAACCCTTTAATAACATTTTTATTATGAAGAAGTAGCTTTTATGAGCTCAGCAGATGTGCAGTTCCACAAGGTGTTTGCTAATTGCTGCTGGCTAGTCTGAAGGAGCTGTGCAGGGGAGGGGCACTCTGTGAAGCTGAAGCTTGGAAGCTGAAGCTCTGAGGAGGAGCTGCGCCTCGAAGGCGGTCCTAGGTCGACCCAGGCATTTTACACAGCTGAATGGTTGCCATGGAGATTAAAGGATTTCTCAAACATGTATGAAAGAATCAAGGGAACACTCCAGGTATGTTTTTGATGAGGGGATAACATTATAGCATGATGTAAAGCTCAAAAAAGTCAATTTTACACTGTACTGCCCCTTTAAAAGATTTACAATAGGAAAAGAAATGACATGGTGATAACGTTCACACACATCCTTCATAGATTATGTTTATGTTTAGGGCAGGACACAGTAACATGTGGTCACTTGTGTATTAAAAGTCTGTATATTCCTCAACACCAAGTGAGATCCAGCAAACCAGCTGGTGTTGGTCAACAAAGGGTCAAAAGGTGTATATAATTAAACGGCCATTTCAGATATGAGAAGTGTAACTGACTTACCTGTCCAAGGGAGGCCAAATACTAATGCCTCGGTTGTCCTTCTGGGTTGCTGTAGACGTGGCTCCCTCTGCCAGGTCTTTGAGAAAATGAAACAATTTCTCTGACTCTATGCACTGCTTCCTGAATTTAAAAGAAAAGAAACATGAATCAGTAACCAGATACGTACACTTGACGTTGTTTGTTTTGCCCACTTTTGTCCAACTGCACACAAATTCAGATCTAAGCCGAAATTCCCACAACTCTTGAAAGAGCTGAGCTTCACAGTCCTCTAAAAACTACGTTTATCCCCACCCACCTGTTCCCACCATCCATTTTCCTTCCACCCAACTTTCCTCTGATTTTTTCGGAGACAACGCTCTGTGAGCAATCATCTTCTTCAGTAACAGTTTTGGGTGGCTTACCCTCCCGTTGGAGGGTGTTGAGTAAACAGTTTCCCCATGACTGTGTAGGTCACAAAATGCCCAAAACAAACAATATTTATGTATTAAAGATCATTTTTACTTTGACTGTCTGTAATATTCTAAGCCAGGTTGCATCAAAATGAACAGAAATAGACTCCTAACATGTGAATAATCAATCAATGTAATATATGAGTTTTGCTTCTTGAACCGAATTACTGAAATAAATAAAATTTTCAAATCATATTCTAATTTAGTAAGATGCACATGTGTGTGTGTTTGCTTATTATACCCCAAAATCCCATCCCACCGCTGATCTGAGATCAGTGTCACAGAACAACAGAGATACTCACATGTGAGCCACAGAAACGATGTTGTTGAACTTCGCCTGAGTAATCAGACAGGTTTTGGTCAGCAAAGACTTCAGGAACATCTCCAGGGCCCGGGCTGTTTGTTCCAGCTGAGGAATCCGCAGCTCTACAAGAGAGATCTTTTTCTTTCTTTTTTTCAACCCAACTCAAGATGTCTGAGACGTTACTCATTCATTTGCATTTAGGCAAATTTGAAATAAAACTAGAGCAAATAAAGTTTAAAGTCATTCTGAATAGATGCCACAGAAAGTGAAGGAAGAATTAGGTTTATAAAAACATAAAAAATAAAAACATGGGAGTAAAGAATATGCAAATAGGTTTACTCAAAAGAAAGCTTGGTCAATGTCTTTGCTGTGATGTCAGCAAAATACGGCAGAGTAAGTTTGATTAAGGGTAGGTTTCATTTTGATTGATTAACCACATACTAAATAAATAAATAAATAAATAAATAAATAAATAAATAAATAAATAAAAGAAAATACTTAAAATGAACATGAAATTTATTTTTATAAATTTCATTTGTAAAGTGAGTTTAGATATAAACTCACTTTATGTCTAAAGTGAGTTTTATTGATTTTAAATATTAGTTTTTATCACACAGTGCATCGTCGAGCATTTCAGTTTGTTGACTTGAGTCTGTCATTTATTTGAATTTTTTTTTTTTTTTTTTTTACCAGTTAAACCAATAACTTGTTAGCTGTAGGGAGAAAGTGTCACGTTTAATACAGGTGAGGAAGCCTTTTACGTATTTGGACTACAACTCCCATCGCTTAGACGGGATGAAAGCCGATGCTCAGTTAAAGGACGTCTGAAAGATGAGTAAAACTGACAACTAAGTCAGTTTTCTTTTCTGCTTCTTCCTTTTTTTTTGCCACAACTCGAAGGATACCGATGATGACCGGAACTGCCTTCGCCATCCTCCCAACTTCTGTGTCATTCTGCATGATTTTTTTGATGCGACCCTATAAACAATAACAAAGATTAAAGAAGAAAAAAAAGAACAGTCTTCATACAAACCGTTAGTTTGTTGGAGATCTGTTTAAAAACAACTTTATGGTCAAATTGTTGAATTTCTACTTGACTTAATCTGTGTAAAATACACAACAAATGCACATAAATAGCGGTCGAAACTAAGCCTAAACCTACAAGCCAAAACTGCTGGGGTTTTTTTGCCTTATCATAGTTTGATTCCATAAGCTAGCAAGATTTCCGACAGATCCGGAAGTCCTTAAACATAACCCGTGCCCCCTCTACTTCAATGCTGCGCGAGCTAGCCGTTAGCTGGCTTTGTTTGACGTTAAACGGCTGATATTGAACACAGAGAGCGCGGTACTCACAGGAGGGAACCGCACGTTGTGTTTTTTCTTCTGTCCGGGCATTTTCGTCGCTGTAATCCCCGCTGTTTAGTCACATTTTTCATGTTTTTACAGCAGAGTGCCGCAGCATCCATTTGTTTACTTTTAGTAGGTAGAAAAGTGATAAGAGAAAAAAAAGAAAAGTGATGTCAACATTTGACCCCCAGAGGCACCATGGCAACGCCATGACATCAACCCGTGATAATGAAAAACACATGAGGTGGAAACAAAACTAAGTAAAAATAATTATTAGAGTTATTATAATCATAATTATTAAGATTATTATTGTTGTGTTTTTTGCAGCAGTATGAAGTAATTAATATGCAATATTACTTGTTCGTTTTCTTGTCGAAGTCAAAATTTCTTTCATTGTGAAGTATTTAAAACACAATTGAGCCTGAAGATGGAAGTTTTATTTGTGTTTAAAAAAAACACACACACACAAAAAAAAACCAAAGCAAATAACAATATAAAAGCCAGATTTATTTTATTTAGAAGTACCAGAGTAAAGAGGACAGGAAACAAATGCACCACACTTTTGATATTTTTATTTATGAACAATATTGAAAGCCATGTGTTAACTTGTAATTATTAACACTTACAGTTGAAAGCAGACGTTTACCTACACCCTTTTTCTCACTGTCAGAAGTTGAACCAAACGTTTCTTGTTTTGAATTTGTTAGAATCACCAACAATTGTTTCTATTTGCTAAATGCCACAATAGTAAGAGAAAGGATATGCCAGAGATTTGTTTATTTATTGCTTTCAAAATCAGAGGTTTAGACAAAGAATGATTACTATCTCCTTAAACAACAAGGGAAAGCCCAGATGATGATGTCATGGCTTTGGAAACTTCTGATAGGATGACCGGCACATGTGAGTTAACTGGAGGTTCACCTGTGGATGTATTTTTAAGACCACACCTCCAACACACGGCTTTCTTGTTTGGCATCATGGGAAAGTCAAACAAAATGTTAAAAGAAATGTTTCCAGATGCTTGAAGGTGCAGCGTTAATCTATTCAAACAGTTATTTTCGAGTACAGACATGATGGGAGTCATGGGAACCATCAGAGCAGGAAGAAGACGGATCTTGTGTCCCAGAGATAAACGGGTTTTGGTCAAAAATGTGCAGGTTGACCCCAGAGCAAAAGCCAAAGACTTTGTGAAGATGCTGCTGAAGGGAGCACTGTTACCTACAGTGAAAGACTTACTGTATCAAATTGGACTGAAAGGCCGTTCAGTGAGTAGGAAGCCATTAGCCTCAGAAATTCAAAAACGGGTGAGAAACAGTGATTGGCATGCATCAGTCTAGAAAGGGTTAAAAAAAACAACAAAAGAAGCTAGGTAACCTCAGTGAGAACTGTTATCTTATTGAGGAAAAAAAAAAAACATGGAACAGTGGTGAACCTTCCCAGCGGTGGCCAACCTACCAAATGCTTATCGATCTCACCCTGCGCCACCACTCCAGGTCTATGTTTCCTCCATCCACATCAGTGTCCATGATCTGACAGTAAGAAGGAGACTGGCTAAAATGCCTTCCATAAGAAATTCCAAAGTCAATACAACTGCTGACCAAAACGTACACACAGGCCAAGCTCATGTTTACCAAAAGAAAACCATCCTGATGATCTCTAAGACGTTGTAGAAAATATTCTGTGGAATGCTAAGACCAAAGTGTCTTGCTTTGCCTTAAAGGGACAGCATTTTGTGTTTTCTAGCCATATAATATAATTTTAAAGTTCAATCAAGAAACTGTTACTTTCATTTGTTATAAAATGCTGTAGCTGCACAGTGGTGCAGTTGGTAGCACTATTGCCTTACAGCAAGAAGGTCCTGGGTTCGATTCCCGGCCCGGGGTCTTTCTGCACGGAGTTTGCATGTTCTCCCTG